>PVJS01052007.1:0-13772 GCA_004027185.1 Glis glis
TACATGTGGGGGGGAGGCGGGGGAGAGGCGGGGGGGAGGGACACCAAGAGCTGTGTGCATGTATGTTAACACCAACCTGATACTCATTGTGATGTGAGACTACAATGCACCAATAAAAACATAAAAAAAATTAAAAAAAGCAAGTCAGTTTCTGTTCTCCAAAAACCACAAACTGGAAGATAGGAATTAGATATCCAAACAGAAAGGCAAAAGTTGATAACCAGCGAGTGTAATCTGCTGATTAAAGGGAAAAAGGTCAACTCCAAAAACAATGTCTAGGAACGTCCTTGTTATAATAGACAATTAATTCTGGAGTACAAGGGAGTAGATTAAATCAAAACTGAGATCCAACTTAAGAAAATCAAAAAATTAACTATTGCCTATTTATAGGCATTAAAAAATTATTTTCCTTTGTTGTAGACCTAGCACAATTTATCCAATCTACTGCTGATGGACATGTGGGTGGTTTCCATTTGTGATATTACAAGCAGTGCCGCAATGAACTATCTTGTATGAATCTGGTACACAGGTGCAAGAGTTATTTTAGAGCTGTCGTCTAATTAAAATCACCTAGGGGATTTTTATTAGATGCCAATGTTCTGGTCTCAGGGCAAGGGGTTAATATCCAGAATATATAAGGAACTAAAAAACCTCAACAGCAAAAAAAAAAAAAACAAATAACCCAATTAAAAAGTGGGCAACAGACCTAAATAGACACTTCTCAAAAGAAGACATATAAATGGGCAACAGGTATATGAAAAAAGGCTCCACATCCCTAATCATCAGCAAACGGCAAATCAAAACCACAGTGAGCTATCACCTCACTCCAGTAAGGATGGATACCATAAAAAGACAAAAGACAACAAGTGCAGGCAAGGACGTGGAGAAAAAAGAACCCTTGCAGCACACTGTCACGGGAACGCAAATTAATATAACCATTATGGAAAACAATATGGAGGTTCCTCAAAAAATTAATATAGCACCACTATATGATTCAGCAATCCCACTACTGGGTAAAATCCAAAGGAATGGAATCACTACATTAAAGGGACATCTGCACTCATACGTCTATTGCAGCACTATTGACAGCTGCTAAGAAATGGAAACAACCTAAGTGTGCATCAATTGATGAATGAATAAAGAAAATGTAGTGTATGTATATATATACAATGGAATATTATTCAGCCGCAAAAGAATGAAATTGTGTCATTTTCAATAACATGGATAGTACTGGAGATCATGACAAGTGAAACAAGCTAGGTGCAGAAAGACAAGAACTACATGATTTACTAATAGTTGGAATCTAAAAAGTTGATCTCATAGAAGCTGAGAGTACAGTGTGGTGTCCAGAGGCTGGGGGAGAAGTGAGGAGGGAGAGATGGGGGAAGTTGACTAATGGGTACTAAGTTAGTTAGATAGGAGTAAGAATTTATGGGATGACATTGTGTAGTAGGGTGACTACTGATACCAGTTATGTACTGAATATTTCAAAAGGCTAGAGGAAACAATTCTGAATGTTTTCACCATAAAGAAATGATAAATGTTTGAGGAGACAGGTATGTTTAACCTGGTTTAAACATTACACAATCTATGCCTGTATCTGAACTTCACATGGTACTCCATTAATATGTTCAACTGTAATGTTTTTGTATATCAGTTAAATTTTTTAAAATATAGGGATGGAGGTGGGGAGGTAAGGGAAATGGGAATAGGTGGGAAGTGGAATGCCAGGCATTTTTTTCCAAAATGTAATTTGTAAATATTCTTCAAATTCACCAATTGTCCCAAATGTACTTTGTACCTGTTTTCTTTTATTTGCCAATGGAGGACCCTGTTACAGTCCACGTCTTACATTCCACTGTATACCACTGTGATTTCTCCTCATCTAAAACAGTTTCTCTGTCTTTTCTCATTGACTTTTTGAGAGTCCAGACCATTGCTGTATAGAATGTTCCACACTCTGGATTGTTTCCTTACAGTGCCATTCATCTCGCTCCTCTACCCACTGTATGTCTTGTAACCCAGAAGTTGGGTAGAGAGACTTGATTAGAGTCCAGGTAAGACTTTTATAAGGAACACTTCCTAGGGAATGCTTTGAACTCCAACTGTGCTGGACTCCTGATGTCAGGTATCCCACAGTTAGTAATGGTGCTGAGTTTGGCCACTTGGTTAAGGAGGTAATTGCCTTATCTCTGCAATTTTTAAAACTGAAATTAGGATAAATGACCTCAGAAATTTCAGGTATTTTTTTTTTAGTGGAAATGACTCCTTAAAATTTCTAAAACTTGTTTCTTACTTAAGTAGGCATATTTGTGGCATTTAAGTGATTCAGAAAACAAGAGGAAACACAATAATCACAATAAACCCACAATAATCAGTGGGTTTTTTCTTCCTTATTTGATGGCCTAAACATGGAAATTGGTTATAATCCTACACAAGAGTTAGAAGCAAAACTGAAGATAGAAACTCCATGTTAATCAAATCTCCCCATCCAACTTTGAAAGTCAATTTCACTGTAGTACAAATAGAAGTTCTGGAGCAAGTCCACCTGCATTCAAATCCCAGCTTTTCTAGTGGAATGTGCATGAGCAGGATTTTTTTAACCTTTCTGTAAAGTAAAGATGATAATAGTACCTCCTTCACGGGATTATTAAGTGAATATACACAAAATGCTCGGAAGAACACCTTTTAGTAAGTACTCTAAAGGTATTACTTATTATTATTCTGTTTCCTTCCATTTCCTCCATTGCTAATTCAGTTGAGTTGATACTCTCCTTATTCATTTATTACCTTAGAGATCATATTTTCTAAGCTCATCTTTCCATTCCTTTCTAGGTCCACTCCCATCTTTAACAGGAACTCCATTTATTGTACAGAATCTTTCACCCACTTCTCATTTGATGTTCACAACAACCTTATTATCTATTCTTGTTCCTAAAGAACACAATTAATTCAGAGAGACTAAATGATCCATCTAGGGTCCCTCAACAAATGGATTAAATAGTTGGATCAAGGACCCAAGTATACTGGCTCCCGAATCCAGTATTGTTTTCTTAATAACATGTTGTTTCATAGTTGCCAGATTCTAAACTTCCTACGATACAGCTCATATGATGTCACTTAGCATGAATCCTTCAATGCTTCCATCTTTTTAAGTAAAATTCCTCACCCTACAGATATGACTAAATTCCAGCCTAAATTTCAGTTTTATCTTTAGCTGAACTCCAAATTTTATACCTGATTTTTTTTATGTAAAAAAGGCACCAAAATTTTTTCCCCACCTGGGAATCATTTGCTCCGGGGACATGCATGGAGTATCTATCCTTTCTCCAGTAGTTTTCAATATATTACATAACATAATACAGGTTGAATATCACTTATCCAGAAGGGCTTCAAATTTCAGATTTTGAAATACTCACGTGTACATAATGAGATTTCTTGGACATGGGACCCAAGTCTAAACACAAAATTCATCTTTGTTTTGTATACACCTTGTACCCATTGCCTGACGGTAATGTTATACAATATTTTTGGTGCATCTGCATTTTGACTTTGACCCATCACATGAGGTCAGGTGTAGAATTTTCCACTTGTAGCATCATGTTGGCATCCAAAACAGTTTCAGATATTGGAATATTTTGGATTTTGGATTTTCAGACTATGGATGGGCAACCTGTATAATATTGATAATCAATATATAATTATAATTATATATGTATATTTTGTGGTACTGGGGATTGAACCTAGGGGTGT
The DNA here is from genome assembly GCA_004027185.1 of Glis glis. Lineage (NCBI taxonomy): Eukaryota > Metazoa > Chordata > Mammalia > Rodentia > Gliridae > Glis > Glis glis. The sequence continues at coordinate 3,754 of PVJS01052007.1, forward strand.
TCTACCTCTGAGCTATATTCCTAGCCCTTTTTTATTTTTTATTTTGAAATAAATAAAACACTAAATAACTCACTAAATAAGTTACTCACTAACTTACTACACTCTGGCCTCAAACCTGCCATCCTCCTGACTCAGCCTCCCAAGTACTGGGATTACAGGTATGCACCACTGCACCCAGCTTAATTATATTTTGATAGTTATTAGTACTTATCATAGATTTACATATAATCTATACCATGTATAATTACCTGTTTTATACACATATATACATATTCATACACATATATCACATGAAATATAGAAAAAAAATCCATAAGTTAACAATGGTTGTCTAAGAGTGATGCATTAGTCCATTTTTCACTACTAAATGCCTAAGGCATGTTAACTATACAAAGAAAGGAGACTGATTTAGCTCCCAGTTGTGGAGGTTTGAGGGCATGGTGCTGGCATCAGCTCAGCTCTGGGGACAGCCATCTTGAGGGTGTCACATCATGGTGGAAGTGGCTATAGGAGAAAGAGATCACATTACAAAACAGGAAGTCAGAGAGCAACTCAAGGGTCACACTCACTCACAACAACTCACTCTAGCTAGAACTCAGGGGTCCCATGACAGCCTCCCCTAACCTTTTCTGAGGGCAGCCTCCCCAGTAACCTAAGGACCTCCCACTAGGTCCACATGTCTCCACATCTCTGCATCCCGGCATTGCTACCCTGAGGACCAACCCTCCAATACATGAACCTTTGGGGGGGCACATCCAAGCCCTATCCAAACCAGAGCAAGTGGTCAAACGATGGGTTACTTTTGAACCCCTCAATAGCTTCCATTGCAGGATAAGGAAATAATTAGGTACAGGTTACAACAGTGCATGGCATATAGGGACTACCTTCATGGTTGTATTTTTTGTTGTATACTCCTAATTTCTATAATGAATGTGAGCTATTTTAGTCAAGAAAATGTACTATTTTTAGTAAAACTAAAATATATATCACTCTTTTTAGCAGATTAAGTTAAAAGACTCATGAAAAATTTGCTTAACACATTTGTTCTTTGAGACAGATGGTCTAATGGGCACAATGACGATCCATTCATGTAAAATTTCTAAGTCCTACTGCCTATGACAGGGAAGTAATATTCCTGGAGTGTACTATCTCTGCCCTTTGACAAAGCAGCCAAACAGGAATCAGGAGGCCTATTGCTGGTACTAACTAGCCGTGTGATTTTACACAAGTCACTTACACTCCCTGACTTCCCATCTCCTCATTATAAAATAAAGATTGAATGGCATGGTCCTGACATCCTTTCCAACTCTAAAATTCTGTTAAATGCCATCACTGGGTGTACCTGCCATGCTTCTACATGATCTAGACACAGATCTTCCCTTTGAACATAGTGCTGCCTCTCCTGCAAACCATAGTTGATATTCATGTACATTTAGTCATTCAATGTCATGATTTAATTCCAGGAAAAACAATTTCCCTGAATAGGAAATATAAAACCCAAATATGCACAAGTTAACTATAAGTGGTAAAAAAATAGTCCTTATTAAGTGTAAGCCTCCAGAATAAGGATAGTGAGAAAAATAATGACAAAAATATATTACCCGCTCTTTAAAAAAACTGCAATTTAATAAATAAGTATACAAATGTCCATAATACAAGTTTCAAAGTACAGAGCAAAAATAAAAACCACAGAATTCCCTTGACATTTGAAGATTTACAGTTCAGTTTTAACTATTCACATGTAATTCTGAATGCCTGTATGTCAGAATTTGCCAAGCTATCTTTGTTGGAGAATAATCCAGAACACAGATATTGAACCTCTCTCACAGAATTACCTAAGCCAAACTGGCATTCTGGAAGCTCATTTGTAACAGACATCAGTTGCCAGTAAGATGTAACACATGTTATATCTTCAATAAGATTTAATGATCAATGAAATATATTTATTTTATATAAAGCATATTATTTGTGTGTATTTTAATAACTCCCTATGTAATAAAATAATTGAGTTTTCAAATTATTTCTTTATGTCAGTGTGAATTTCCTCTTGATCTTTTTGCAAGCTAATATTTAGCTGCCTATTTCATCACTGGAATCTCTGAGAAAACAATAGGATTTATAGTATGTTCATTTGAAATGTTTTGTAGCTAATAATAAAAAAGACTGACACTGAGTCATTTACTGAGTGGCTACTACAACCCAGGCACATGTAAAAGTGCAGACTCTGGAGACAGACTGCCTGGACTTCAAACCCTTTCCAATCTTAATGGAGTAATAAGAGAAAATTGGAACTAATAACACCTATTTCACAGGGTTGTAATGAGGATTCAATACTTAAATACAGGTTCTAACAGTGTGTGGCAGATAGGGACTACTCAATAATGGAGTTTTATGATTAGTGTTGTTGTTGAATTATTATCATTGCAATTGTCATCATTGTTATTGTTATCATCAGCAATCTCCACAAAAATCACAAGGCATGTATATTATTGCAATGCTCTAGGAGGGTCTGGGTGGGGAGCCCAAGCTGAGGTGTTCATGGCAACTCAGGACCATCTGGGGGTGAACGCACTGTGGAGACCAGGGGGCAAGAATGGGGATCCGTGCAGCAGTCAGTGCCCAGAACCCAGGGCAAAAGCAACATCCTCTGGCAGGAGCAGTCATAGCTCCGTGTCCACTTCTGCCTGCACAGTCTCCTCTTCTCTGCTTCCCCAGGCTCTGATCCGCAGCTTTCTCCTGCATCAGACCACAGCGCCTTCCAGTGACCCCCAAGTCGTGAAGTCCGGCTGCCCTGCAAGTCCCTGACTATGAACTGTGTCACTGTGTCACCCCCTTGCTGCTTTCTAGGACTGAGTGTGCACACACTCTCCTGTCCCCTCTGCCCAGCTGGCCTCCAGCCAGACATAACAACAAGACAATGTCTCCCAACTTCCACACAGCAGATCCGAAAGCAAATTCCAGGACAAAGCTGGAACATGAACTCGGAGCTGTCTAAACAATAAGGAAATTCCTTGAGGTGATAATGGCATCCTCTGCCTCCCTCCTCCAGCCCCCTCCCCACGTTACCTGGAAGCGCAGCCAGGTTCCACCATGGCAGCCTGCCCATCTGCTCGTCAGCACTGCCTAAAACAGAAAATAAATCCTCCCTTCATATGGTTGACAAGCTGGGTGACTAATTGCAAAGAAGACCAGTAATTTATTGGAATAGAAATTGAGGTCATTTAGGCAGCATTTAAATACTTTTTCCTGCGCCAGTTTTTCAAATCGACTTTAAGAAATGCTGCTCTGGAACAAGTTGGGAGTGCATCTATGTCCTAATCTGACTCTCCTCCATTCTTGCGGGCAGGCTCTCCATTCTGCCATTTCTCTGTACATTAATTGAATATGGAATATTTATGTTATGCATTACACAGCATTTTTCACATTTCCATTAATATTCTTTTTTTTTTGCGGTACCAGGGATTGAACCCAGGGGCGTTCTACCTCCGCGCTACACCCCCAGCCCTATTTTTTATCCTTTATTTTGAAACCGGGTCTCACGAAGTTGCGGAGGGCCTCAATAAGTAGCTGAGGCTGGCCGCGAACCCGGATCCTCAGGTCTCCGCCTCCCAATACTGGGATTACAAGCGTGCGCCACCATGCCTGGCCCATTAATATTCTATTAGAAAGGAAAAACAATTCAATCCAAAGAGCAGGATTCAAACTCAAAAGAGATGAACTATGTCCCTGTTTGTAACTTACTACCATGTCGTTGGGCCAGCCACCTCTCTGCCCTCGGTTGCACTATCTGTAAAGTGGGGTCACACCTGTGCTATACTTTTCCCAGGAGTGTTACAAAGGTCAAGGGAGGCAGGATCATCACATTCATGTGAACATGAAAATTATAAGCCTCTATTCAATGGTGAGCTATTACAGAAGATGAAGTATTCATATTTTCTAATTCAAGGACTGCAAAGGAGAAATCATTGCATGAAATCAATGGAAATGTTTCTCTTTGTTATTCTAGGGCAAATGCTTCTCTGAGCCTCAGTTTTCACCTCTCCTTCTTTTGACTTCTATTGGGGTGAGGGAAACTTCTCTGAACCACACAATCTCCTCGCTTGTAACAGGAAGAGTAAAACACTAATTCCACTATTAGGATGTGATAAGATACAAAGAAAAAAGAGAGATACTTGGTGGTCACGGACAGTTTCCCTGAGGATGTGACATTTAGCTAGGTTGTGAAAGAAGTGAGTATTAACTGGCTGGGGGGGGGGGCGAGGGCACGAGGGAACAGGTACCTGCCAGACTGAAAGAATCCACAGTTGCCTGGAGAGCAGGGGAGCTAAGGCAAGAGAAGAGACCAGAGATGTCTCAGGGGCTTATCTACCATGTTAAGGATTTGGGACTCCATCCCAATGTCAGTGGGAAGTCTGCATACATTGCTAGAGGAACCTTCCTGAAGCATGGCCTATCCTGCCACTACTCTAGGTAGGACCTCTAGCAGGTATGCCCTCAGACCAGATTCCAGAGCTGATGGAGTCAAGTTTCTTCATTAGCAGGGACTAACCTAGATATTCAGATGTTTCTCCCATTCCTCCATATGTATCTCTTACTCCAGGCAAATCTCATAGGTCCTTTGCCTCAACGCTGTCCCACAAATATCCTTTTTTGCAGCTTGGTTCACACTGTTTCCTCTGCCTAAAATGTCCCCCCATCTCTTCCTAGTAAAGTTCTACCCATATTTTGTGACCTATATCTAAGGCCACCATCTCCAGAAAGCATTTCCATATTCTCCCAAACATAGGGGTCTTTTAGGGTCTCAACTTGCCTACAGCTTAGCACTTCTCCGAGCATAGCCAATCATGATCTGCTTAGTATTGTCGTTTGGGGATATTTTTCTTCTCCTTTACTCTTGATTGGGAAGTTCTCAGAGCATATGGGCCATGCCTCAATTACCTTTATGCTCCATGTGCCTAATCCACATAGAGATGAATTCGTGTGGTTTGGTTATTGTTGTTGTTGTTGTTTGAGATAAGATCTTGCTATCTTGCCCAGGCAGGTCTTGAACTCACAATCCTGCCTCAGCTTTCTCAGTAGCTGGGATTATAGGCATGACTGGCTTGAGGTGTATTCAAGAATATAATAAATAAAGGCAAAAAATAAATAAACCTCATCACTAAGCCCAGAGTATTGCATTTTTAGCTATGAATATGATAGTCACTGATATTATCTCTATAAAAGTAAAATAGCATCTGAGGAACCATCATGTTTTATTTGCAGTTAATTTTCAAACTATAATGCACCTAATAAGGGTTTCACATATTTTTGCTGTCACACAAAATATCACCTACAATATGTTAGAGATTAGCAAGTCTTTCCACAAGCTAAGAAATACATTTTCTCTGTGGGAAAGCGAGAGTGTTTTCAACCATGCTTGCTGAGTTATTTAAGGAAACCTAAAATACAAATAATCAAAGTTACATAAATTGCATAAAGTCTACCTTTAAGGCACTTGTTTTTCTTCCTGCAGTTGAGATGTCTAATCACTTATCATTAGGGATTTTTTTCAAACTTCTATATAGGTTAATCTTTCAAATCTAATGTGTACATTCATTGGAGGCTCATCTACAGTTTTTTAAAAAATCCCTTTTCATGGTTGGTTTCCTGTATTATCAGGAACAGAGTGGCCTCAAGTAATTGTTTGATGTGGACCACATTCTAAAAGCAAGACTCTAGGCTTTCCCAGAATCTTGAGCATCCATAACATGCTGAAACATACTGGAGAAAAGGCCCTTCAGGCATTTTGTGAAGGTAAGTAGTTCTGTGTTTAATAACATGGAAGCAGCATTTAAGATCTGTTTAAGCGAGAGAATTCATTTAAAAACTCAGGCCCAAAAAATAATTACCCATAATGTTAAATTTAGAAGTATGCGCAGAATTTGGTAAAACATAATAAAAAGGTCTAATTTTATGAAAGGACATTATCTTGAGGTGAGGTGTTGTGATGTTTTTGAAGTGAGAAACTACTGTTCCCTAAATGGACCCCTCCCCATCAGACAAGGTAGATTGTTCATAAGTAATTAAAGATCGGGAAAGAGGACAGTGTATGATAGGGTATGCGGAGTGATGAGTGGGCAAAAAATAAAATGAAATAGTGTGCTCATAGTGTAGGCAGTGAAAAATTATCCACTTGATTCTGAAGCTGCAAGTCCAGCCAAGACATCCACAGTCAACACCACCAGCAGCAAACATGGCCCAGGCCACCAGGTGTTCAGCGCCATAGCTGACCTCTATGCCCACCATGTGGACCCTCTTATCTCACTCCCACTGTCCCTGCCCCGATGCTCATTTGTTTGATTCATTCAAACATTAAGTGTCCAAGTGCCAAACACTGTTCTTGGCTATGGGGACACCCAGGTGAAAAAGATGAAGTTGCTACTCTCATGGCGTCAAGAATATGCAGTAATCAAGGCTGAAATAAGAGGATGGCAGGCTCCAGGCCAGTGCACAGTAACTTAGTGAGATCCTGTTTCAGAATAAAATAAGATAAACTCGGTTTGGTGGTGCATGCCTGTCACCTCAGTGCTTGGGAGGCTGGGAGAGGAGGATTGCAGATTTGAGACCAGCTTCAACAACTTTGCAAGACTCTCCATAACTTAGTGAGACCCTACTTCAAAATAAAAACTAAAAAGGGCTTGGTTTGAAACTCGGAGGCAAAATGTCCCTGGGTTCAATCCCCAGTACCCAAAATAAATAAATAAAATAGATCTCGGGGTATAGCTCAGAGGAAGAACTCCTCTTGGGTTCAGTCCCCAGTACCACACACAAGAAAAAGAATATGCATCCTGCTGTCCACATCTGCAACTCTCAGCTTGATTTTTTTTCCTAAGCCCTAAGAGGGGCAGGGGCAGAATTCCAAGGACTTACTGCAGCAGGGGCAGCTCTTGGATAAGAACATATGAGAGTGGGAGGATAAATAGTCCCAGCTTTCCCAGCCCTCAGTGGGTCACTCTTACTGTGTCCTATGCTGTCTCTCAGCATTCGCTGCTGAACTGAATCCCTCACCCCCATGTTAACAACTTGATTTGGTACCCTTTATTGGTTTTCTTCCCTTCACCATGTTGCTTTCTCACTCTCCTGCCAGTTCTTCCTGGGATCACCTCCAGTATGGACTATTTGTGCTCACATCCTTGCATAGGGGTCTGTTTCTGGGGGAGTTCACCTAAGCAGCCATGCTAAAGGATTTGGGCTTTGGCATTAGGACAGTAGGAACCCACTGGCAGGCATACTAGGTTCTTTGGCTACAAGTGACAGAAGGTGATTACTGCTATATAAACCATAAAAAATCAATTGGGTGATTGGAAAAATACAAGGAAGCTTACAGGAATGAAGGGCAAAGTGAGACCACAAGCCTCAGGAAAGGTAGGAGCCAGAGGGCACTGGGGAGCTCAGCCAGAAATATTTTGGGGCACAGCAAACAGAACAGTCAGGCTACAACCATGGGTTACTCTTCTCAAGACTCTAATTATTCCTCGAGTCCTCTCTCCACCACTCTGTCGAGAGTGGGCAGAGCAACTTGATGGACAGCTCTAGGAAGGTCACTTGCAATGCTTAGAGAAAACATCCCAAAGGGAAAATGAGGCACTGTAAACAAAATAAGAGCGTCAGGATGCTGGGCAGGCAGAAGCAACAAGTTCTTCCCATTCTACAGGTTGCCTCTTCACTCTGTTGAGTGTGCCCTTTGATGCACAAGTTTTTTTACTTTGATATAGTCACACATACCTATTTTTCTAGTGGTGTTACATTCAATAAATTTTTGCCCAGTCCAGTGTCATGGAATTTTTCCCCTATGTTTTCTCTTATGAGTTTTATAGTTTTAGGTCTTAAATTTAGGACTTTAATCCATTTTGAGTTAATTTGTGTAGATGATATGAGTTCCACATCATTCTTTTGCATGTGACTATCCAGTTTTCCCGATACTATTTGTTGAAGAAACTATTTTTCCCCCAATGAGTGTCTTGGCACTCTTGTCAAAGAGCACTTGACAGCTGGGCATGGTGGCGCACGCTTGTATTCCCAGTACTTGGGAGGCTGAGACCAGAGGATCCGGGTTCGCAGCCAGCCTCAGCTACTTAGTGAGGCCCTCCGCAACTTAGTGAAACCCTGTTTCAAAATAAAGAATAAAAAATAGGGCTGGGGGTGTAGGTCGTAGGTAGAATGCCCCTGGGTTCAATCCCCAGTACTGCAAAAAATAAAAAAGAGAGCACTTGACCATATACATGAAGGCATATTTCTGGTATCTCTATCCTACTATTACATTGGTCCATTTGTCTTTATGCCAGTACCACACTGTTTTTGTTTCTGTCCATTTGTAATGATTTGAAGTCAGGAAGTGTAAAACCTCCTATTCTTTTTAAAATGTTTTGGCTAGTCAGGGTTTATTAGATTACATGTGAATTTTAGGATGAATTTTTCTATTTCTGTAAAAATGTCATTGGAATGTCAATAGAGGTTACATTGAGTCAACAGATCACTTTGGGTAGTGTAGGCATTTGAGCAACATTAAGTCCATGAATATGGGATATCTTTCCATATATTTGTGTCTTCTTTCAGCAATATTTTTTAAATTTTCAGTACACAGTTCTTTCCCCTTGATAAAATAATATTTTATAAGGATGTGCCACAAGCACTGAAGATTATTTAAATAAAAAATAAAAACATGGTTAAAGATAACATAAGGAAAATAATAAAAAGAAGGACAACATCACTGAAAGAAGATCAGTATTTGCATTCATAAATAATGGTATTTTATGCTTCATTTATTTGCTTAAGAAACCTTTATTGGTCTCTCGCTATGGCCACATATACACAAAGCAGTACATATGCCCAAGATAAACAAGACATGGAATTCACCTTCTGGAGGAAGATATGGAAAACAACAATTATAATACACTTATAATGACAGAGCTTTCTTGGGGTAGGTTCAGAGTGCTATACCATGCAGAATACAAGGTCCCAGCTGGAGGGTGTAGAGTTGAGGAGACACTTCCAGGAAGAGGAAACACCTGGGTGGAAACTCGAAGCATGAATAGAATAAGGATAAGGCAGGAATGTGCAGTTCACAAGGGTTACTTGTAACTGTGCTTTGGATTGATAAAGTAAAAGGAAAATCAGTAGAATGACTTCATAAAACAGTGTGGTACTGACATAGAGACAGACAAGTAGACCGATGGAACTTCATGCAAAACTCAGCATCATGACTTCATAGTCCAATTAGTACTTTAATTAATTCTTATCACTTCAACAATAGTAAGTAAAATATTATTGAATTTTTACTCTGTGCTAAGTACTAAATACCTTCCATGCATTGCCCCATGTAACCCTCACAGGATTGCTTTGAGGTAAGCAATATCATTATTCTCAATCTATGGATGAGAAAACAAAGACTTAGAGAGATTAAATAATGTGCCTAAGATCATGGAGCTAATTAGTGGTAGAGTCAGGATTCAAACCATCATTTGACAGTAAAGGTGCAGCCTATATAAGCAAAAATACACATAAAAATACATAGAGATGCCATCTATGTTTTAACTTATTCCAGTGTGGTGACTGTCTGAAACATCCAAGCTGAAAAGAAACCTGCAGATTATTCTCTGGCAGAATATATGTGACATCAGTAAAATTACTGGTACCAGTTCAAGGTGTCACTATTAGAATCCTCCCTGCTTGGAAGATGCAAATCAAAACTACTCTAAGATTTCATCTGACCCCAATTAGAATGGCAAGCATTAAGAAGTCAAACAACAACAAATGTTGGTGAGGATGTGGGGAAATTGGAACTCTTCTACACTGTTGGTGGGATTGCAAACTAGTTCAACCACTGTGGAGATCAGTGTGGAGATTCCTCAGAAAACTGGGAATGGATCCACCATATGATCCGGCTATACCACTACTGGGTATCATACCAAAGGGATTGAAACTAGAAAACAACAGTAATATATGCATACCCATGTTCATAGCAGCACAATTCACAGTGG
>PVJS01052008.1:0-13772 GCA_004027185.1 Glis glis
AAGGAGAGAAAGAGAGAGAGAGAGAGAGAGAGAGAGAGAGAGAGAGAGAGACAGGGAGAGAGCGAGCAAGAGAGCTGAGGCTGGCCACGAACCGGATCCTCCGGTCTCCGCCTCCCAAAGTACCGGGATTACAAGCATGCGCCACCATGCCCGGCTTTCCTACCCGTTTCTAAATGCTACATTGCTGCCACACAGTCAAGTGGTCAGGGCCTTTGTTGTTGTTGTTGTTGTTTTGTTTTGTTTTTAATCTTCCTATTCTTTGCTCTCTTAGTGTAAAAACAAAATCCTCTTAATCTCTCAGAAATTTCTTCTTCGTTGCAAACTAGCAGTACTTTTGTGGGGTGTGGCTTACACACACACACACACACACACACACACATTGTGTTTGCAACTCTGGTTTGCCATTTTACAGTATAAAACACCAGCCCTTGTGTCAATGATATTCCAGATTTCAAAACTTGGACATCTGAGTCATTTAAGTCTGAGGGACTCATTTCAAGTCAAGGACTCAATTGATTTAAAAAACAAAAGGACAAACCATGAGCAATCTGCATGTCTAGACAGACTAGTACCAGTGAAAATCTCAATAAACAACCGTAGCCTGGTGTTAAAAAGAGTCAGCTGCAGGAAAAAATCTTTTTCAAGTTCAGAACAGTGGAATATGCACGTGAACACAGCAGTGCGCTGAAATCCCCACTGATGGGTAAGGAAACTGAAGGAGAGCTCAAACCCCAGTGCTTTATGGGAGGAGTGGGGGAGAGACAGCCTCAGCCGGACACCAATAAATGATTACAGCCTTTTCAAAACCAAAAAGTTGTTCAAAAAGTCCTTCGCAGATATCAAATGAGACACTAGATTCTTTGAAAATGGTGGCAGAAAAAAACATTTTGATCAGCTGAAAACAAACTCTTAATACTCCACCCAAATCATTGAAAGGCAGGAAAGATTTATTAGCAAATGAAAATCTTTTCACACAAATATGCTCATTACTCAAATATGACAAAATTGATTGATATTGGTTGGAAAATCATTAATGGTCAGTTTCTTTTCTTGTGGTACTGGAGATTGAACTTAGGGGCATTCTACATCTGAGCTACACATCGCTCTGAAACGGTTTCTCTAGGTTGTTGACATTCTTTCTACATTGCAGAGGCTGTCCGCGAACCTGTGATCCTCCTGTCTCAGCCTCCCAAGTACTGGGATTACAGGAGTGCACCACCACACCCAGCTAATATTCAATTTTTAATATATCATGACTATATTTTCTTTATAATGTTGGCCTTTTTTAATTAAAACTTTTATTAATTATATCTACTAGTGATTTATATCAGAATAATGATATATGTTGATTCTGTTATCAAATTTATCACAGGTTTTAAAAATAAATACTGATATATAATCATTTTTATAAATTTATACATAAGATGCATTAAACCTCTAGTACTGGACTTGATTTGATTAATTCTAACAATTCTTAATGAAAACTGGTGTTGATGGTTCATAATTCCATAAATTTTACCATTTCTCTAACACAAGATTAAAGATACTACAGCCTCTCTGTGCATGTTGTCCTAGCTTGCTCTAGGGGGGAAAAAGAGTATTTATAATCCATTTCCAGCTCATTTTCAAACTCCATTGATCTCATCTAACCTCTGATTAAATAGGAAACATGCCAGATTAAAGTATGTTGATCAGCAATTTTTCTCTTCTACATTAACTCTTTTCTCTGCTTCTTAGGACTCTGTTCTGTGATTTCACACAAGATCATCCAGGCAAATTTAGACATGTACTTAACATTCATTTATCTTGGCACACAAAAATCAATCAAATGTTCGGTAATGTTTTTATTTTGAAAAAGAAAATATGTTCTGAAATATTGTTGTCGAAGGAAACAAGAAAGAATGCCACGGCATGTTTTTGATGTCACCTTGAAGAAACTGTCATACACCATCTGCTGGTTTATGAAGCATACCGAATGGCAATGTTGATGAATTCTTCTTTAATAAATGACACATATTGACATAGCCACCAACCATGCCCTAATGATCGGAACTGTGCCAAGGTGCCTGGAAACGCATCCAGCTTAAATTACCTGTCTATCCTTTGTATTTGTGAGTGACTAATACTCTAAATAAACGACTTTGGTTTGTTCTGGGCATCATTTTTACATATGATAGGTGTGTCTTTCAATCTAGTTCACAAACAGGAAGGTTCACAGTCTTCCCTGTCCTCATTGTCCTTGTTGGTTGTCATCTGAGAATTCTTACCCTGTCAAGAATATACAGGCTGAAAAAAATAATCAGTAGCACATCAAAAATAATTTAGACACCATTGACTCTGCTTTATTCCTTAGATTGACTAACATGAATGTTGGGTGGAAAAAAATTACAACTATGGCATAAAAATGAGAATTATTCCATAAATCATTAAGATTAAAGTCTTCCATGACTCCCAAATATGAAAGAAATAATATGCTACTTCTTAAGCAGAAAACATAGGGAGTCCAAATGAGGAGGGAAAGAAATGATAAATAACTAATAAATAATAAATGATTAATAATTAATAACTAATAAAAATAAAGGAAGTATATTTTATTAATTATGTCAAAAAATCAAGGAATACTTCAGTCTCAATTCTAGATCTTAGTTTATGGATACATAAGCTGAAAGACAAAAGAAATTGGCAGATTCAGTCAATCATTGGATCGTTAGCATTTGGTTATTGCTTTAGAATTGATAGTATTGTTGATAGTTGGTATTGCTACTATGGGTGACAGCACTGACAATCTAGAATTGGAAAACACTCCAGGTTCTTTAAGCAGGAAACAAATAAAGGAATTGTATAAAATCCTTGGAAGAATTGACGATATGGATTCAAGGCTGCATCTCTGGGTCTGACCTCTCCCAGGGTCAGAAAGGTAGGGGATTGGAAATAACTGATGAAACTACTGAGTTATATTAAAAAAAAAAAAACAGCACTGCCATGCTTCAAGGATAAAAAAAAGCTGCTGGCAGCGTAACTTCCTCAATGCTGGAGCGCTGGACCCCTGAGACCAACTACCCTCCCCAAGGCAAATTCTCCCTGATATCTTGGAAGCTAAGGAATGAATGCTGGAGAGAAACTCCATTTCTTAAGTATATCTGCTAGCAGAACACAAAGCAAGCAGGGTGGTTTCCAACTCACCACCAGATTCCTAGGGTCTAACACTCTCATTGGAAGAATTCATTTTAAATGCAGAAACATTGCTGAAAGAGCCTGGATGCTATAGTTCTTTGCAACAAAGTGAGGCCCACTAGGAAGCATAGCTTGGTTATTTAAAGATGGTGGTGCACACCTGTAATCCCAGTACTTGGGAGGCTGAGACAGGAGGATCAAAGGTTCACCGCCAGCCTCAGCAACTTAGCAAGGACCTCTGCAACTTAGTGAGACCCTATTTCAAAATAATGCAGGGCTGGGGGGTGTAGTTCAGAGACAGAATGCCCCTGGGTTCAATCCCTAGTAACACACACACACACACACACACACACACACACACACACACGGTGAAATAAGGTACTAGTACTGGTAACTTAATAGCACTGCTTTGCGTTGAAATTCTTCACATTAATACCACCCCTCCCCTATAGGTGTTTGCTATGGAAAGTCATTATCTGTCCCTTGGTCCTCAAACACTTATTAAAGAAAGATCCATTTAGTTAAAACATAAAAAAGGAAGACCATTGGTATGGTCTGAATGCTTGTGTGCCTCCCCCAAATTCACTTGTTGAAATCCTAATCCCCAAGGTGATAGAATTAGGACATGGGGGCCTTTGGGAGGTAAACAGGTCGTGAGTACAGAGGCTTCATGATTGGGACTAGTGTCTTATAAAAGAGGCCTCTGAGAGATAGTTAGACACTTCTGCCTCGTAGGGACACAGCGATTGGTGACCAGAAGGCAGGCTGTTACCATGATGTTGATAAGCTACCCAGTTTATGGTGTTTTGCTACAACAAGCTGAACAGACTGAAACAACCATCAGGTGAAAAATAACATATACTTCTATAACAAATATGAGCATTTATGTTCCAAAATTGAATATCGATAATGTGTCTGAGTCAAAAAAATAGATTGCCTAAAATTGAATACTCAAAGAGTAGTTGGTGTTTCAATCAGCATTCTCACCACTGTGACCCCAAATACCTGCTATGCCTAACTTAGAGGGAGGAGGATTTATTTCCTTACAGGTCTGGAGATTTTAGTCTATATAGGTAGTCCATGTATACTGGCTGCTGAGCAGGAGCCAGGGCTACTGGTCCTCGGGGCATGATGGCCAAAAGCAGGAAATGGGAAGGGACCATCATGGCGTAGATAAATAATGACCCCTGGAAGAACTCATGTATTGGCAAAAATGTTCACAAATGATACAATTGAATCATGAGGGTTCTAATCTCATCAGTGGATGAATCGATTGATGGATGAATGGATTTATTGGGTGGTAACTAGGCAGGTAGGCTGTGGCTGGAGGAGGTAGGTCACTGGGGGTGTGGCCTTGGGGATTATATATGTCCCTCACCCCTACCCTTCTGCTTTCTGCTGCCATGCCTTGAGCTCGGAAGATGTGACAGGGACGAACATGGACTGTGTGATAGTTGGTCTGGTTTGTCAACTTGACCCTCCTAAGATCATGTGACTTTGGTTGTATAACAGCAGATTGCCCTAAATGTGGGCAGCAGGCTTCTGATAGGTGCAGGACTTAGATAAAAAGAAGGAGAAAGCCGCGTAGAGGGAGCCACGACTCTTCCTGAAGAAAACACATCTGCTCTCGTCTGAGATCGTCGGCTCTGCCGTTTCCTTGAAGAGCTTCTTGATCTTCTGCTCTCGTCTGAGATCATCGGCCTCCAGTCTTCGAGCTGAAACTTCACCATCGTTTCTCCGAAGAGCTTCCTTACCTTCACATCTTGGACTGGACTGAATTGGTGGTTGCTTCAATCCTAAGGCTCCAGCTCTTAGACCGCCTGACCAGCTACTGATTCCTCTGATTCTTCACGTGCAGTCGAAACTCAGGACTACATTGTGAGCTGATCTAATAAATCTTTTTTTCCCCTCATTCTGTGAATTCTGTTAATCTAGTGAACCCTGACCAATACAGACTGAAACCTCCAGAACTGTGAGCAAATAAATCGTCCTTCCTCTAAGTTGTGGTTGTCAGGTATTTAGGGTCACAGCAGTGACAGAGTTGTCACAGGGACAAGGAACACATATGGCCACCAAGGCCGCACCCACAGGGACCTGCCTCGGAGCATGGCTGTCTCCAGAGCATGAGGTCTGAGGGACAATCTCCTTTCAAACCATAATAGTTGACTATCAAAAATTCTGATATTGCGACTGGGGATGTAGCTCAGTGGAAGAGTGTTTGCCTAGTATGTATGAGGTCCTGAGTTTGATCCTTAGCATCAAAAAGAAAAAAAATCCTGATATAATGGGAAATGTTCACTTTATAAAAGTTTTAAGTGGCAGAAAGTTATGAAACAATACGCAATATTTTATCAGTTCAGATAAAATATCTAAAGTCTATATCAATGAAGGAAACACTCCAACTAACATTATATACATATGTGAGAATACCAATGCCAACCTCAATACCTTGTATGAGGAAGGCAGGAAGTGGGAGGAAGCTGGGGGAAAAACTCGTCAAGTGCTGTTGGCATGTATGTCACTATCACTATGAACTACACTATGATGTGAGACTATAATGCACCCAAAAAAGTATTAAAAATCACTGAAAGATAGGAGGGAAAATGAACCAGGAAATTATAAAAGATTTTTCCCAAAGAAGAAATTATAGAAGATAATTATTAAAAAGGTGAAATTTTTCATATTGAAAAGACTCATCAATTGCCTAGTGAAGGGAAAGTAAAAAAAATATGTGTAATTAGACATTGCTATTCTAAAATCTTAGAATAACATAGAGAGAAAATTCAAAGTTTCCAGAGAAGAAATCAGAGTAACTACTATGGTGAAGATTAATTTCATGATTAATGCTCAGCTTATGACACAAAAAAGTCATTTGAAGGTTTAAGTGAGCAAAATAAATTATATTTGACTGAAAATGATTGATCATGATTGTTTATTGAATGAGTTATGGTTTTTTATTTTGTTTGGTTCTGAGATTATATAGTGAGGCAAATGACTTTGAAATTTTTATAATTGTTGGAAAAATCTCTTCATAGACCGAGAAGCTTCTATTTAATTCTTATTTGATGGTACAAAACGTTCAAAGATGAATTTGACAAGGATTTAATTGCCTATGTTTTAATTTCTAGCAAAATAGATAATCATGTAGCTGTCCAAAAGGAATCTAGAAATAATGGTTGGATTCATGTGCCTACCGATTGCCAGTACTTCTGATTCATGTGTAGTCTAGCTACAAGGCCACAGGATGTTTCAGTATCTTATCTTTTTCCTTCTAGCTTCAAATAGTATTTTTGAAATAAAACCTTAAATACTGAAGTTTGTTATCATATGAAAGTGAAACCCTATACATTTGAGATACAGAAGTTTATTTTAAATACTTAGAAATGATAACTTTATTTTTATGCCAATAAACTGGAACTGGAATAATACATTTTTTTCCTCTGGAATCATATCAGCTTAGCTGTGAATTATTACACCAGTAAGATATAATTAGCCTATCATTTATTTCCTTCATGAGTATACTGAAAATTAATAATGCTGCTTCTCAGATGACCTTTCAGACATCGCTGTGGACCATAGCACACTCTACTCTGCATCAAGTTACTGATACCCTGCTACTGAACTGAACTCCAATATGAGGAGTTATCTTGAAGAAATCAGCAAATTTCATACGTAAGTACAAATGTGAGTAACCATAGGTAATTTATAGCTTCCTACGTCAAATGCTGAGGAAAGCACTTGAGAATAGATTGTGAATTAAGCAGGGATGAAATTTCAAGTGGCTTGGATGGGGATTAGCTGTTACTCTCCTGGAATCTCAGGCCTAGGGAATACTGGCTTGCTCGACTGCTCCACTAAATATTCTAGCTCAACAGATTTCATAGCTCTCAGTGCCACTCACCTCAATAACTCATGTCCACTATGCCAATATCCTAACTCTGGTAGTACCTCTACTATCTCTGCTTCCTAATTGCTCAGTTTTCCTCCACAAAATGTATTCTGATCCTTTTCAGAAATAATTCTGTGTTCTCCCAAGCTCAGCAATCACCTCTCTGACTTCGCCATTTGTAAATGGATATCAGCCCAGACATTCTTCGTAGATGATTTGTAGTCTCCGTTGCTACTATTAGTGGTAGCATTAAAAACCTAGATGGCTGCAGAAGGCACTTCTGTGGTTACCATACTATAGTCAACCCCGCATTAATATTCATGTGCTTCATTCATTTTATTTAACTCTTCAGGTTCCGTGTTTCTGCTATCACCCCCCACCCACCTGACCCACAAGTTTTGAACTGCCTGAATTTACAAGTAGTCCTTGTGTATTTGCAGAATGCAAGCAGATTTGACTGTTCAAACAAAATATTGTAATGGTAATCTACTATAAAAGCGTCATGACCAACCCAGAGAATATGGGAATTAATTTATTCATTATTTTTGGAAAACTTATATTTGCTTAGAATCATGAAATTTTCAAATTGGGAAAAATTCCCTTTATGTGGTAATAAACACAAGATGTCAGTATTAAAGGGATGGGGTCACAGGGATATACATGTGAATTTGAACCAGATAGGGGACATGGCTAGATAGATGGTAAAGAATTCGATTTCAGTAATACATGAACCCAGTGATATACCCTTCTAAATATCTCTCTAAGCATATATTTTTACTTATGTTTTTCTCCATTCATTTAACTTTTACTGTCTTAAAAACCTGAAGTGGGTAGTGGGGTATGGTTAGGGAAGTGGAGGTGGGAGAAGGTTAGGGAGGAGAGTGGAGTAGGGCTGAACTTTGAGGATTATGTGCGTTGGCAGGTGGAAGGATTGAAGTTTTTGCTGTCACTCCTGAACCCAGTCCAGAGGAGAAGCAGGAGATCCTGCTGTGTGCTGAGAAGCTGGTGATTTCATTTCAAAGGCAGCCAAGGCAGAACTCTTTCCAACGTGGGAATCGGGAACTGTTTATATAAAGGGCAAAACTGCCCATCTGCAATCTCAAGGGACTTACGTTACCTGTTTGAGAGTAGATGACACAGTGTTTTAGAACACCTCCCACTATTCCTAATGGCAGAGTATGAAGTTAGCATTTTGGGAGGTAGGAGGTATTTTGGGGAAAGATGCTTGACACCCATCTCTTCATACCTTTCAGAGAGGAAGAAAACAATTTTTATATTAATAATGTAGAAGAGCTGTCAACAGTACAAGAAATCAGCTAAGTATAAACCTGAAGTTACAGCCGTATTTGCTTACTAGCAGTGTGAAATTTTCATTGAAAAAAATAGTATAGAGTTTCTCAGCTCTAAAATTCTGTTAACACTTTGATCTATGGGTGATAAAAATATTTTGCCACCTGTGAAACATGGGCAATGATCAGTTAAAATGGACACAGACCAGAGTATTAGAAAAGGCCCCAGAGGTCTGGTGGTACACAACAGAGGCTGGGGGGATCGAGGCCTCTACATGTATTTCATTACTTTAACAACCTCTGCAGGAAAATCAATTTCTCTACCACCTTAACATCAGCCCTGCCTTTAATTTAACTTGGATGACACAACCAGCCAAGGCCTCCAGAAGCCTGGTGCCCTGCCTAAAAACTGAGAGGAACTGCTTATTCATGGTGGCATGTGTCTTTGCCTCAATTGCTGTATGCATACTTTTCTTCAATCTTTGAGCATTTTAAAATTGGCTCATTATGGTTTCTTTATCATAAGCTGTGATTCCTATGAAAATAATGTCAAAACAAATTCTGTTGCTTTTCACAAAAATTCTGAGTTTGGCTGCCACATTTATCAAGGCTACTAATATGTGAAATAATGGAATATTTTATTGAATATTTAGTCAGTGTACAGCTAATACCACTATAAATAAGATAATGACATAATTTTATGGCGGGTGTCCACACCAAAATTTACCAATAAAAGAAAAAAGGTCAAAACAATGCTGAACTTTTAAAGAATATTGATGTTAAAACTTCCCATTCTTAGATTGCTTGATGTATCTGCCTTATTCTACATACGTAAGGTGTTTAAATGCATTTTCTCAAGATTAGCTGCATATGGTTTTATGTGATCATTTCAGTCAATTTAGTAAATACAGTTATTGTGGTAAAATATATCTATTCATTTATGAACTAATAGTGTCAAGTAAAAAATAGGAAAATATCTTTGATGATTATGTATATGTTTTCCATGCTTATTGAATCTTTGCAAATTTAAGCTTAGAATATTACACATTGCTATAATTAAACACTTTCAATTATTTTGTACTTAATTGCATAAAATTGATATAGGAATTTTATACCTTCCTAAGCATTTTTACATGGTTTATGTTTTCAAAAAGCAAAAATATAAACGATGCTGAACAATTTTTGAGAACTTTAAGAAGAAATCTAAATAAATTTTAAAAAGCAAAATCAAATAGGATGAAAATTAGAACAAAACTCTTGCACATCTAGGATGGAAATAGTACTCAAAAGAAAGCAAAAGAGCAGTTAAAGGTTGGGAAGAGCCATTTATCACAGGGCTCTGAAATATGAAGGAATATAACACAGGAAGGACTTTCCCATCTTGACCTTTTATATGAGCTATAATAGTTTGATTTCAAATGGCAGAAAATCCAAATAGATGTGGCTTGATAATTAGAGAATGTATTGGCTTATGTAACTAAACAAAGAAAAACAATGTAGACCCTGTTTGGGCAGGGCTAGAGCCACCTGTCCATCACCAAGGGTCTATCTTTTATTGTCTTTATAGCCCGCCTTCTACAAAACTGGTTTCATTCTAAAGATGATTATTCTTCTTAGCTTATGTAACAGTGAGACAACTTATGAGACAAAAGAACAGCTGTGAATTTGCTTAAAATACAAGTTTAATTGGATGTGGGGGCACATGCCTATAATCCCACTACTTGGGAGGCTGAGATAGAAGTATTACAGCAACATAGCTGAGACTCTCAGCAACCTGGTTAGACCCTGTTTCAAAACAAACACTAAAAAGGGTTGGGGGTGTAGCTTGGAAGTGGAATGTCCCTGGGCTCTACCCCTGGTACCACAATAAAAATACATATATACATATATACATACATACATACAAACATACAAAATAAAATACAGTGTCAAACTATTTTTTCAATTAAAGATAATCTTTTGGGTTTTAGCTGTGTTGAGAAAAATACTAAGATCAAGTTTTACAAGATTAATAATAATTTTACCTAAAACAAGTTTCACTCCTGGCTAGGTTTGTGATGGACTCTCTAACCTGAGTGAAATATTTAAAGATTTCCAATGTGTTGAAGACACAAGAGTTCCATCAACATACATCATGCCTTTGAGGTTTAGCAGAAATAACATTTCATAAGAACAAAAAAGAATCATCCAATGCTTTCACTAGCACGGGTTCTTTATTGAGTTGAATACGTGCATCTGCCAGGAAATTAATTACTTTCCAAAACATTTTAAGTGGAACCAAGTTAAAACCTGCAGGTATTTCTGTCATTCAAAATGCATCATCCTTTATATTTTTATGCTTTATTAATCATGATTGGAGAGATTCTGAGATTATTGAAAATTATTTGTAAATACTATATGCTCACTTTTAAAAGTTCAAATAATACCCAAGTGTTTGTACTGAAAAGTTAGTCTTTTTCATAGATGCTTGAAAAAGTGTTATGCAATTCAAGCATAGCTTAGCCTCTGATTGGCAACACCCCCACTCTCCCCTAAAATCTTTGGGAGATGTCAATATCTAGAGTTCAACTTCCCTTTTTTAGATACTGGAACTTTCAGCCCACCTCTTACATGGGCCATGGGCATGGAGCAGACTCAGGAAGAAGAGGTAAGGGCAGCTGTAGTTATGACTGCCAGAGTGTACATCTTCCCACACTCACCTAGCACCATTTCTAGCATGCCACCAGCTACAGACACAGCTGGATTCCTGCAAGAGACTATGGAAAACATTTCCTTATAATAGCTAATATCCATATATAACTTTCCATATTTCTGAAATATGTTTGACACGTCTGATGAGGACATTAGCATGTGTGTTACAGGGAGTGCTATGTAGATTTTTTTTTTTTTTTTTGCGGTACTGGGGATTGAACCCAGGGGCATTCTACCTCCACGCTACACCCCCGGCCCTATTTTTTTATACTTTATTTTGAAACCAGCTCTCATGAAGTTGCGGAGGGCCTCACTAGGGAGAGAGAGAGAGAGAGAGAGAGAGAGAGAGAGAGAGCTGAGGCTGGCCGCGAACCCGGATCCTCCAGTCTCCGCCTCCCAAAGTACTGGGATTACAAGCGTGCGCCACCACGCCTGGCCTATGTAGATTTTTTTAAGAGTAGAAAAATGCCCATATCATTGAGGGAAAATGATGGATTTTTAAAAACCATTTAGGATAGAACTGAATAATTATGCCAAAAAGGAGTCTTAAAATAATTTTTAAGTTTAGAACACTTTGCTCTAAAAAATGAATAAAAAGCTTTGCTCTCAAAGAAAGAAAATTCAGAGGTGGGGGGAGAGGCTGTAATAACTCCATTTATTATTTTTTCAGAATAGTATAAAATTAATATTTATTTTCAGGGGTTACAAATATAGTATCTTGGTCATGCCATATGTTAAATAGGATTTTGTGGAGTAGCCTTGGAACTAGAATCTTTACAATGAGGCAATGTGTTTTCTGTTCCAAATAATCAACTTAGAAGTCCACTTATGAAACACAACCTATTAATATGGTAATAAATACATATATCAGTATACAATTGTAAAAGCCAACCATTTACTATTGTATTATTGTGCTTGGCAATGTTGAATACTGACAACAAATTAAATTCAGACATTGTTTAATCATCATATATATATATATATTTATTTTAGCTGATAAAATCTCACTAGTGATATCTTATTTTTTGTAGATTAAATTAAATCAACAGCATGACAAAATATTTTGGAAGATATTATTTGAAAAATAAAGATCATTTATTTATGTCTAAATAAAAATATTTCCCCTTTGGAGTATGCATTGACATTAAGCTGGCTTCTGTATCCCCAAAGCATTTGCACATTCGCGGAGCTGTGGTTACATACCATCTGTGTTATAGATCCCTCTAGAGGTCCCACATTAAGATGTAAAATGTTATTCCATTTCTGTTTTTATTATGTTAAGCTGTGTCATCTCTCACTCATTCTCATTTTTTTATTTGTTTTCTGTTCAAGGGTGATAATCAGTCAACTAATTAAAAAGAATTCTGTTTAGCACCACACAATGATATGCTTTATCAAATATGGGAAGCATTTTTTCTTTTGTATAGATCTTTAGTGAGGTTTAACCACTCAGACTCTGTTTTGAATGCTTAAATAGAATTCTTTCAGAAACCAAATGGCCTTTCACTACATATTTGCTCTTCAATGTGATTAAAAAGAGAAAAAAATATTTTGGCAAGATGAATCTAACACCACCAAGCTATGAATTAAGATCAGATTAGGCATCAAGCATCTTAATGTGCAGAAATAAGACTGTATAACACAAAACTTTCTGAAAAATACAATTCACAGTGAGAGATACAGAATCCAGCCTGTACCATAGGCATCCATGTAAAGGAAAATTGAGAACCAAAATATTCATTAAACTCAAGTCTTTTTCTTTCAGTTAATTGAGATATTCAAGGGTCTCTTTTGATAAAGTATCTATGTACTCCAACAAAAAGTTAGGAAATGTAAGATTGAACTGGTTTCTAACACCAATAGTGAACAAAGACTTTCAGAATTTTTTTTCCTATCTTGACTTGAAGAGAACATAAAATTCAAAATTAATTCATTCAAGTCAGGTGTGGTGGCACACGCCTATAATCCCAGTACATGGGAGGCTGAGATAGGAGGATCTCAGGTTCCAGGCCAGCCTCAGCAACTTAGTGAGACTCTCTTCCAAAATAAACAATAAAAAAGGGCTGGGGCTGTATCTTGGAGGTACAATGCCTCTGGGTTCAATCCTCAGTACCTCCCCCCAAAAACAGTTCATTCAGGTTTTATACTTAATATCTTAAGGAGGGCTACTATTAGCTGACAGTTTGTATCCCACTAAGATTCATATGTTATAATGTAACCCACAATGTGATATTTGGAAGTGGGACCTTTGGGAGGTAGAAAGATCCTAAATGCACAGCCCTCATGAACTGGATGAGTGCCCTTATAAAAAGGGGTAGAGCTCAGTGGTAGAGCATGTGCTTAGCACATGCAATTATCTGGATTACATCCCCAGCACCACAAAAGAAAAAATAAAAAAAGCTCCAGAGATGTCCCTCACCCCTTTTGTCATGTGAGGACACAGTGAGAAGATGTCACTCTGTGAACCAGTGGAACCTCACCAGACACCAAATCTACAAGTACCTTGATCTTGGATTTTCCAGCCTCCAAATGTGTGAAAAACAAATTGGTTGATAATAAGTCAACCCATGTATAACATTCTGTTGTGGCAGCCTGGACTGTCTAAGTCAGGTGTGTGATTTTCCTGGGACTGCTTGTAAAACAAAGCATTACAAGTTAAATAGTTTCAAACAACAGAAATTTGTTCTCTCAGAGTTCTTCAGACTAGACACCTGAAACCAAGCACCTGG
>PVJS01052009.1:0-13771 GCA_004027185.1 Glis glis
TTTTTTTTTTTTTTTTGCGGTACTGGGATTGAACCCAGGGGCATTCTACCTCTGAGCTACACCCCAGCCCTATATTTTATTCTTTATTGTGAAACAGGGTCTCACTAAGTTGCGGAGGGCCTCACTAAGTAGCTGAGGCTGGCCGCGAACCCGGATCCCCCTGTCTCAGCCTCCCAAGTACTGGGATTACAAGCATGTGCCACCACGCCCGGCTTCAAATTTAAATTAAAAAAAATAAGTATCTGGCTGAATCCTCATTCATGAATGCTGGCTTTCAGGAAGATCTAGCTACAAAGGACAGTGTTGCTTGTAATGACAGCACAAACACAAAAACTGTTATTATCTTTTTTGTTTATTTGTTTGTGGTACTGGGGATGGAACCCAGGAGCATTCTACCTCCCAGCTATTACGCCAGCCCTATTTTATTTTTACTTTGAAACAGGGTCTCGCTAGGTTGATGAAAGCCTCACTACTTGCTGAGGCTGTCTTTGAACCTATGATCCTCCTGTCTCAGCCTCCAAAGTACTGGGATTACAGCAGAAATGAGCCACCACGCCCAGCTTTATTATTATCTTGAACTTTTATTATTATCTTGTTTTTTTAATTTTTGCAGTGCTCTGGATTGAATCCAGGGCCCATGCATGCTTAGCAAGTGCTTTGTGCCACTGAGCTGCAGCCCCAGCCTCCACATTTGTATTAAATTCCCTCTGTACCAGGCACTCTGTTGAGTCCTAGAGTTTATTTCTATTTTTGTTTTTTTTAGCTTCCATTAACTATTTTTCTTTGATATTCCACCTCTTTGCAGCTTTAAGGGAGCCTCCCTCGGTAGTGACATTTGCATCTGTTTGTGACATTATAGTATTAAACATTTATCAAGCACCAAGGGAACCCAGGCAGGTGGCTGTGGAGAGGGCGAAAAAAATGTAGAACTAAAACATGAGTACTTGAAGGAGAACTGGATTTGGTTATTTTAAAATAATCATTAAAAGAAAAAGCCAGACGTGATGGCGCACACATGTAATCCCAGTACTTGGGAGACTGAGGCAGGAGGACCGCAGGTTTGAGTACAGCTTCAGCAAGTAATGAGACTCTCAGCGACCTAGTGAGACCCTGTTTCAAAATAAAAATAAAATAGGCCGGGCGTGGTGGTGCACGCTTGTAATCCCAGTACTTTGGGAGGCGGAGACCGGAGGATCTGGGTTCGCGGCCAGCCTCAGCTCTTTCTCTCTCTCTCTCTCTCTCTCTCTCTCCCCCCCCGTCTCTTTCTCTCTCTCTCTCTCTACTTAGTGAGGCCCTCCGCAACTTCGTGAGACCCAGTTTCAAAATAAAGTATAAAAAATAGGGCCGGGGGTGTAGCGCGGAGGTAGACCGCCCCTGCGTTCAATCCCCGGTACCGCAAAAAAAAATTTAAAATAGAGCTGGGGGTGTAGCTCGGAGGTAGAATGCTCCTGGCTCAATCCCAGGACCAAAAGAAAAAAGGTCTAAAGAAAGAAGAGAGATGAGCAGAGAACAAGAAAATAATCAGGCCACTGACAGATAAAATTGTTGAGGAATAGAAAGAACAATAGAATTCAGGAAGAAAAGAGCACTTTGGGGCTGAGCGTGGTGGCGCACGCTTATAATCCCAGTACATGGGGGGATGAGACAGGAAGATCGCAGGTTTGGGGCCAACCTCAGCAACTTAGGGAGGCCCCCTGCAACTTGGTTCAATCCCAGTACTATACACACATGCATGCACACACACACGTGCACACACAGGCACACACACATACACAAAGAGCATTTTGCAAAATATCCTTCAGTATACTAAAGTGTGTGTGTGTGTGTGTGTGTGTGTGTGTGTGTGTGTGTGTGTAGCTATTTTGAACACTCTCTGTGAGTTCATTTTTACCTGCGGTGGGGTTTTGGTTCATGAGCTTTCTTCAGGTGAGTCCTCACCTCTCTGGTATCCATTCTCAACCCTCCCACACAGAGTCTCTCAGAATGATCTCCCTTACGGCTTGATAGCAGCTCACATTTACTTTCTCAGACTTTTGGAAGTCACCACTCAGACAGATGCAGATTCCAGTGCTATGCCTGCCAAAGTGCTAAGCAGAAAAGGAACTTTCTTGTACACCTTTGGTCCTGCTCTTTGAGTCTTTGTAGAAGGGGAGATGGTTGTTGTTCAGATGAACAGGGGTGTGTTTGCATGGTTGAGCTTGCTGTCTCCGGTTCTAAAGAGACCCTTTGTAATTTCGTTATCGGCAAAGGGATCGCTTGATGTCCTTTGATGATGGTTTGGGCTGACATTCTAGACCTTGCACAAAAGCAATTCGTACCCTCCCGAAAAGGCTCTTGCCCAGTAATCCTGCTTTCATTGTACGTAGTAGGCTTTAATTACAGGTTAAGGGGATGGATAGAGAAGAAAACCAAAAATACCCATTGCCCCCAAATAGAGCTCTATCGAAGAAGCTTAACCCCCTCAACAAAGAGTTGCAGGGATACATTTATGTCATAACTGGGTTTCCCCCCTAGTTATTAGCCACAAAGATAAACATTTTAAGTTGTTTTGTGTGTGTATGGTAGTAGGGATTAAATCCAGGGGCATTCTACCTCCAAGCTACACCCACAGCCCTATTTTATTTTATTTTATTTATTTTATTTATTTTTTTTTTTGCGGTACCGGGGATTGAACGCAGGGACGGTCTACCTCCGCGCTACGCCCCCGGCCCTATTTTTCATACTTTATTTTTGAAACCGGGTCTCACGAAGTTGCGGGGGTCCTCACTAAGGAGAGAGAGAGAGAGAGAGACAAGGAGAGAGCGAGAGAGCTGAGGCTGGCCACGAACCCAGGTCCTCCGGTCTCCGCCTCCCAAAGTACTGGGATTACAAGCGTGCGCTACCACGCCCGGCTATTTTATTTTTTATTTTAAATCAGTGTCTCACTAAGTTGCCAAGGCTGACCTCCAACCTACGATCCTCCTGTCTCAACATCCCAAGTACTGGGATTACAGGCATGCACCACTATGTCTGGCTAACATTTTTTAAGTTATTTTATTTATTTATTTTTTATTTATTTATTTTTGCAGTACTGGGGATTGAACCCAGGGGTATTCTACCTCCAAGCTACACCCTCAGCCCTATATTTTATTGTTTATTTGGAAACAGGGTCTCGCTAACTTGTGGAGGGCCTCACTAAGTAGCTGAGGCTGGCCGCGAACCCGTATCCTCCAGTCTCAGACTCCCAAGTACTGGGATTACAAGCGTGTACCACCACGCCTGGCTTAAGTTGTTTTAAATAACCTCTACTAATATAAATGGAACATAAACAGAACTTCATTAATAACTCACAGACTGTGAGAAAAGTACCTTAGACCTATAAAAAGCATCTCAAAATATATTTTGTGCCCTTTTTGATTTGCCATCATGGGCTGTTATTTATTGTTCTTTTTTTTGCGGTACCAAGGATTGAACCCAGGGGCATTCTACCTCCAAGCTATACCCCCAGCCCTATTTTTTAATCTTTATTTTGAAACAGAGTCTCACTAAGTTGCGGAGGGCCTCACTAAATAGCTGAGGCTGGCTGCAAACCCGGATCCTCTGGTCTCAGCCTCCCAAGTACTGGGATTACAAGCATGTGCCACCACGCCCGGCTTATTTATTGGTCTTTAAAAGATAGATGTATTAGCTGGGTGTGGTGGTGCATGCTTGTAATCCCAGTACTTGGGAGGCTGAGACAGGAAGATCACAGGTTCAAAGCCAGCCTCGGCAACTTAGTGAGGCTCTTAGCAACCTAGTGAGACCGTGTTTCCAAATAAGAAATAAAATCGGGCTGGGGATGTAGCTTGGAGGTAGAATCCCTCTAGGTTGTACCAAAAAAAAAAAAAAAAGATGGGTATTGTATTTCCAACTCAAGATGGCTATAAAAGACAAAAGATTGCCGGGTGTGGTGGCACATTTCTGTAATCCCAGTACTTGAGAGGCTGAGACAGGAGGATCATAGGTTTGAAGCCAGCCTCAGCAACTTAGTGAGGCTTTCAGCAACTTAGTGAGACCCTGTTTCAAAATAAAAAATAAAATAGGACTGGGGGTATAGGTTGGAGATAGAATGCTCCTGGGTTCAGTCCCTAATACCACAAAAAAGAAAAAGAAAAAAGATTGTATAAATCTGTTAAGTGTTTTGTATTAAATAGAGAAGTTTAAGCCGGGTGTAGTGGCACACGCTTGTAATCCCAGTACTTGGGAGGCTGAGACCGGAGGATCCGGGTTCGCGGCCAGCCTCAGCTACTTAGTGAGGCCCTCCGCAACTTCATGAGACCCAGTTTCAAAATAAAAGGATAAAAAAAATAGGGCCGGGGGTGTAGCTCAGAGGTAGAATGCCCCTGGGTTCAACCCCCGGTACCGCAAAAATAAATAAATAAATAAATAAATAAATAAATAGAGAAGTTGATCTGTGTGAAGAAAGGAAAGACAGCACTGAAGCTAGTGAATATTCTTCAAAGGTTTTAGAAGATTTCAACGGCCGGGCGTGGTGGCGCACGCTTGTAATCCCAGTACTTTGGGAGGCAGAGACCAGAGGATCCGGGTTCGCGGCCAGCCTCAGCTTGCGCACGCGCCTCTCTCTCTCTCTCTCTCTCTCTCTCTCTCTCTCTCTCCCTGTCTCTCTCTCTCTCTCTACTTAGGCCCTCCGCAACTTCATGAGACCCGGTCTCAAAATAAAGTATAAAAAATAGGGCCGGGGGCGTAGCGCAGAGGTAGAACACCCCTGGGATCAATCCCCGGTACCGCAAAAAAAAAGAAGATTTCAATGATTTGTGTATTACATCTTTTTTGTTTATTTTAATTTTCCAGTATAATCAGGCTTTCAAATTAATCTCACATTTTGAACTAGTTGCCCATGGCTTAACACTGAAAACAAGTTCTAAGAAATGCATCATGAGGGGATTTTGTCCTTGTGCAGACATCGTGGCGTGTACTTACTAGCCCTAGGTGTTATAGCCTCCCGCACACCTGGGCTGTGTGGCATTGCTGTTGCTCCTGGGCTGTACACCTGTGCAGCATGTGACTGCACCGAGTACTGCAGGCAAATGTAACACAAGGTGAGCATCTGCGCATCTAATGGACCTAAACAGATCTATTCACACTGGCATCACCACAAACACATGATATGTTACACTAGGATACATCACTAAGCAATAGGTATTTTTCAGCTTGTTATAATCTTATGGGATCACCATCATGTACGTTGTTGTGGTTAGATATAGAAGGTCATGTACAATGTTGTGGTTAGATATAGAAGGTCCCCTGAAGTGCTCATGTGTTAATGTTCAGAATTGATATAATTAAGTCATGAGTGTTGTAATCTCATCAGTGAATAAATCCATTGAAATGGATTTACTGGGTGGTAACCTAGGCTGATGGGGTGTGGCTGGAGAAGGTGGGTCCCTGGGGGTGTGGCCTTAGGGAATGTGCTTGTGTCTCTGAATACCCTTGCTTGCTTGCTTGCCCTCTCTTACTTCTGGTCTCCATGATGTAAGAGCCAAGTTCTTGTTCTCTCCTTCTTTCTGCTTTCCACCACCATGCCCTGAGCTCTGCAGACCTGGCCTCATATGGACTGAATCCCCAAATCTCTGAAAACTGTACAAATAAATCTTCCTTCCTCAAATTTCCATGGTCAGTTGTTTTGGATAATAGCAGTGAGAATGCTGACTGAGATATGTGGTCCATCATTATATATATATATATATATATCTCAATCTTTTTATTCCCTGGTGCTGGGAATTGAACCCAGGGCCTGGCGATGCTAAGTACATGCTCTACCACTGAGCGACAACCCCAGCCCCCAAATCAGTCCTTACCACTTCCACTGCTATCTCCTTGGCTCAAGCTTCCATTGTTCTTAGCATTGCAGAGGGGTCCTTTAAAATATGTCAGGTTATGGTACATCTCTCCTCAAAACCCTGCAGTGACTGCCAGTCTCAAAGTAAGAACAGGAATCCTTACAGTGGGATTGTATTGCCTTATATGACCTGCCCCTTCCATTTTTCACTCTGGCCTTATCTCCCCCTTTCAATCCTCATCTCACTCTGCTCCAGCAACCCAGTCCCCGTCCCCAACCCTCCCTCAGGGTCTTTGCACTAGCTCTTTCTCTGTCTAGAAAACTCTTCCCCCAGATATCGGCACCTCCTTCCACATTTGAGAAGGGTTAAATTTAGATCTCTCCTTAAGTTCTATCCTGCTCGTCCTGCTTAAAATTGCAGCTCGCCCTCCTTTTTTTCCCCAAAGCACTCATCATTCTTTTAGTATACTGATTTATTTTACCAAGTTTGTTGTTAATTATTCATTTCTCTCCAGTAGAATATAAGCTCCACAAATGTAGGGAGCTCTGGTTTGTTGCTCAGGTACTTAGGACTGAACATAGTAGGCACTAAATAAACATTTGTTAAATGAATTACAGCTGGGTTGAAACTGCAACTCCATATACCCTGTCTAAATCAATGTTTCAAGAAATTATACTGCGCTGCTGTAATAGAGGAAGAGAAGAACCACTTCTGTATGAAAGAAAAGATGAAAGAACATGTTTTCCAGTTGAGGGAACAATGTGTTAACAGTAAACTATTAATATAATATAACCTAAAGTTGAGATAATAAGAATACAAATAACGTTCCATGGTAACTAAATTGTCAGAGGTAGGCAAAATGGGTAGACTATAACTATATCTTAAAGGAGGAATTGGATTTTTATGTGTGTGTGTGTGGTACTAGGGATTGAACCCAGGGGCATCCTATCTCTGAGCTCCACCCCCAGCCCGGTTTTTTAATTCTTTATTTTGAAACAGGGTCTCACAAAGTTGTGGAGGGCCTCACAAGTAGCTGAGGCTGGCTGCAAACCTGCGATCCTCCTGTCTCAGCCTCCCATGTACTGGGTTTACAAGTGTGCACCACCACGCCCAGCTAGGAATGGATTTTGACTTTTAAAGATGTGAAAAAATAGCTTGGCATGGTGGCGCACGCTTTTAATCCCATTACTTGGGAGGCTGAGACCGGAGGATCGGGGTTCGCGGCCAGCCTCAGCTACTTAGTGAGGCCCTCTGCAACTTAGTGAGACCCTGTTTTAAAATAAAGAATTTTACGGGCCGGGCGTGGTGGTGCATGCTTGTAATCCCAATACTTTGGGAGGCGGAGACTGGAGGATCCGGGTTCGCGGCCAGCCTCAGCTCTCTAGCTGTCTCTCTCTCTCTCTCTCTCTCTCTCTCTCTCTCCTTAGTGAGGCCCTCCGCAACTTCGTGAGACCCGGTTTCAAAATAAAGTAAAAAAAATAGGGCTGGGGGCATAGCGCGGAGGTAGAACGCCCCTGCGTTTAATCCCCAGTACCACAAAAAAAATAAATAAATAAAAATAAAGAATTTTTTTAAAATAGGGCTGGGAGTGTAGCTCGGAGGTAGAACGCCCTTGGGTTCAATCTCCAGTACCACAAAAAAAAAAAAAAGATGTGAAAAAATATTCTAAACTAAGTGAGACACAAACAGAGAGAGCCCAGAGACCCTGAAGGTATCCAGAGCTTTCAAGGGGTGGCTAGGAAGCTGGTAAACTTGGAGCCGTGTCTTAGGAGCCTTGAATGCCTTGCTAGGGAGTTTAGGTGTCTCCATCAACAAATTTTGAACAGCAGAGTAATACCGCTAGAGCCCTTTGTTGTTGTTGTTGTTTGTTTTTTGTTTATTTTATTTTTAATATACTGTTACTGGTGCACTGTAGTCTCACATCATAATGTAGTTCCGAGTGAGAGGGACATACGTGCACACAGCACTTGGGGAGCTTCCCCGGCTCCCTCCCCCCACCTCGCCTTTCCCATGCATGATATTGAGATCAACATTGGTAATTTCACAAATGTACATGAAGTTAGTGGAAGTGTTTCCTTCATTAATTCTCCCTCCCCCCTCCACCACCAACCTCCCCTAGACCCCGTCCCTGACGCCACCGGGGTTTCTCCTCCATTATCTGGAGTCCCTCTGGTGTCCCCATCACTGCCTGGCTTCCACATATGAGAGAAAACATACGACCCTTCACTTTCTGTGACTGGCAAATCTCACTTAACGTAATGTTCTCCAGGTCCCTCCATTTTCCTGCAAATGACGTAATTTTGTTCTTCTTTATGGCCGAGTAGAATTGCATTGTGTGTGTATCCCATAATTTTGTAATCCATTCATCTGTGGATGGACACCTAGGCTGGTCCCATGACTTGGCTATTGTGAATTGTGCGGCTGTGAACATGGGTGTGCATGTGTTACTATCATACTCTGATTTCAGTCCCTTGGGAGAGATCCCCAGGAGTGGTCTGGCTGGATCCTATGGTGGAGCCATTCCCAGTTTTGCTAGAGTCCTTTGTGCTAGGAAAACGACTTTTAGGGTATGTGAGAGGCAGGAAGCAAGAAGATTCCAGCCTGGTCGATATTCTGTAGGTATCATTGTGTTCTCACGTGACGCGCCTCTCCTGCATCCCAAATACCGTATGGATGAAACTGCTCCGCACTGTGAACATTCCTCTGGATATTCATCATGTTCACTCCATCTTACACTTTTTTTTTTGTGGTCCTGGGGATTGCACCCAGGGGCTACACCCCCAGCCCTATTTTTTATCCTTTATTTTGAAACCAAGTCTCACTAAGTTGCAGAGGCTGAGGCTGGCCGCGAACCCGGATCCTCCAGTCTCCGCCTCCCAAGTACTGGGATTACAAGCGTGCGCCGCCACAGCCGGCTTCATTTTACACTTTTTATAACCCCTTAAGTTTAATTTAAGAACCTGGAGGTGCCCAAGTCAGTTGTTATAGTAGTATGTGTGTGTGTGTGTGTGTGTGTGTGTGTGTGTGAGTGTGTTTTACTGGGATTGAACCTAGGAGTCTTCTACCCTAGAGCTACACCCCTACCCCTTTATTTTTTTATTTGGAAGTAGGGTCTCGTGAAGTTGCTGAGGCTGACCTCGAACCTGCAGTCCTCCTGCGAGGGCCACCACACCTAGCTTCATTTACCTTTTAAAAGCAATTTAGAGCCGGGCATGGTGGCGCACGCTTGTAATCCCAGTACTTTGGAGACTTAGGAGGATCGCAGGTTCACGGCTAGCTTCAGCAACTTAGGCTCTCAGCAACTTAGTGAGACCCTGTTTCCAAATAAAAAATAAAATAGGTCTGGGGGTATAGCCCAGAGGTAGAAGCCCCCTGGGTTCCATCCCCAGTACCACAAAAAAAAGAAAGAAAAAAGCAATTTTAACATTGACTTTCTGTGTTGACTTGCCTATTGGCTGGAATAGATATGGTCTCATATATTTTTTGAAAAGGCAGTTCCTCCCCATGAGAGACAATTGCTGAAGCGCTGTGAGGCAGCTTGCGACAGAATAAATGCTCTGACACGCATCCTGCCTGTGTACATGGATGCTGGCCATACTGCCAGTGGCAAAACAAAATTAAAAGTGACTAAGAATGCTGAATTGTCCTTTCAGCATTAGAAACTGGGCAAGAGTTTCAAGTTTTAAACGTTAACTTTGTTGTGCGTAAAGGCATCTCCAGAAGTCCCAGTGCAGGATCATCTGTGATTTTACAATACTTGAGGCTTCCCTAGTCCTGAATCCACACACCACTTTTCACTGAACAGAACTTCTCAATAATGACATTGCCTTTTTTTCTGTTATGTATGTATTTATTCATTCATTCATTCATTCATTTTGTGGCACTGGGGATTGAACCCAGAGGTGTTCTGCCTCTAAGCTACACCCCCAGCCCTATTTTATTTTTATTTGGAAACAGGGTCTCACTAGGTTGATGAGTCTCATTACTTGATGAGACTGTCCTCGAACCTGTGATCCTCCTGTCTCAGCCTCCCAAGTATTGGGATTACAAACGTGCGCCATGTCCAGCTTCCTCTTTTTCTGTTTTTGGGACGAGGCTTTCTCTGTTACCCAGGCTGGTTTCCAACCCCTGGGTCCAAGCAATCCTCCTGCCTCAGCTTCCCTAGTAGCTGGGACCACAGGTTTTTATTTTTATTTTACTTTATTAATTATTTATTTTTTGTCCTGGGGATTGAACCCAGGGGCATTCTACCTCTGAGATACAACCTCAGCCCTTTTTAATTTTGTTTTTGAAACAGGGTCTCACTAGGGTGCTGAGAGTCTCACTTCATTACTGAGGCTTTCCTCAAAGCTGCAATCCTCCTGTCTCAGCCTCCCAGTACTGGGATTATAGGTATGTACCATCATGCCAGGTCCTTTTTTTAAAACACAAAACAAAATGAAAGTTTTATTTTATTTTATTTTAATTGGGTCTCTCAGCTGGGTGTGGTGGCGCACGCTTGTATCCTAGTACTTGGGAGGCTGAGACAGGAGGATCACAGGTTTGCTACCAGCCTCCGGTACTTAGTGAGGCCCTCCGTAACTTAGTGAGACCCTGTTTCAAAATAAAATAGGGTGGGGTGTATTTCAGAGGTAGAATGCCCTGGGTTCAATCCCTAGTACCACACAAAAAAAAAGGGGGTCTCGCTAGGTTGCTGAGAATCTCACTACTTGCTGAGGCTGGCCTCGAATCTGTAATTCTACTGTCTCAGCCTCCCAAGTACTGGGATTACAAGCATGCGCCACCATACCTGGCTAGTTTGACATTTTATACTTAATAAGTATATGTACTCTAACAACTTTATTTGTAGGGGGTTTCCCCCAGTTATTTGGCAGAGACCAAGGATAATTATAAACTTTCCCTCAGATTTCAAAGAATAGTATTTTTACCCAAGTCTTTGAATTATCAAGATGTATTTTTGAGAGGAAAGGGATTATTAAAAGATCATTTTTTCCTGACTACCTGAAGAATACTTTTGAACATTGTCCAAATAATTCATCAGCATGCTATCTTAGTCTGCTCCATCTGCTATAACAAAATACCTCAGAGAGTAGATGGCTTACAACAGAAATTTATTTATTTATTTATTTATTTATTTATTTATTTATTTATTTATTTATTTATTTTGGCAGTACCGGGGGTTGAACCCAGGGGCATTCTACCTCCAAACAACATCCCCAGCCCTATTTTTTGTTCTTTATTTTGAAACAGGGTCTCATTAAGTTGTGGAGGGCCTCACTAAGTAGCTGAAGCTGGCCGCAAACCTGCGATCCTCCTGTCTCAGCCTCCCAAGTACTGGGACTACAAGTATGCGCCACCACGCCCAGCACAGAAATTTATTTCTCCCAGTACAGGAGGCCTGACGTCCAAAGTCACGGTGCCTGCGTATTTGGTTTCTGGTGAGGGCTCTGCCTGGCCTGCAGACAGCTGCCTTCTCTCTACTTGCTCGAGTGGCCTTTCCTTGGTATCTTACTCTCTTCTCCTGCTTTGCGGCCAGCAATCCTATGGGATTAGGGCCCATCCCTTAATATCTCATTTCACCTTAATTGCCTCCCACAGGCTCCATCTCCAAATATAGTCACATTAAGCATGAGTGTTTCAACATATGAATTGTGGGGTTGGGTGGGTGGAGCACACAGTTCAGTCTAGAACAGAGGCCAGGTAAGCTCTTTCCAAAAAAGTTAAGTACAATCTAAGGTATATACAGTTCAGTTTTGAGGTTTTTGAATCTAACACTAAGGAAAACTCTTGGGGTCAACAAAGTGGAAACAGAAGAGACACAGTCCCCCCCAAAAAAATCGCTAATAGTTGTGGCATTTTAAATTGCATGCTAGATAATCCTTCATTAGCTGTAAGAAGGTTTATTTTCAAAGCTCTTATTTCTACATGTTCAATTATCTCCGGGGCCTGGCATTGTAATGGTGTAGCAGGGAGTCAAAAGTTATCAATGCAGAGCTCTTTCCCTGCCTTCCTGTATGTGGTGATCAGCGGCAGGCAAAATTTGCAGAGGCTAAAGGTGTTGATATCTTAGCTTTTTCTTTTATTCTGACTTTGGAACAATTAAAGTGAAGATTGCTGGGAATTTTAGTTATAAGTGGAACTCAGCACATGCGTGTGTGTGTGTGTGTGTGTGTGTGTGTGTGTGTGTGTGTCTGAATAAAAGCTCTTTAAACTGAGCAACATGTCCAAATCATAGATGTTAGAGATGAAATGAAACTTAGAAATTGTCTTAACCAGCTGGGCACAGTTGCACACACCCGTGGTCCTAGCTACTTGGGAGGCTGAGACAGGAGGATCACACGTTACAAGCTGGCCTGGGCAAGCTTTTTTTTTTTTATGGTTGAAGATTGAACCCAAAGGCATTCTACCTTTGAGTTATACCCCCAATCTGATTTTATTTCTTATTTGGAAACAGGGTCTCGCTAGGTCAATGCAATTCTTACTACTTGCTGAGGCTGTCCTCGAACCTGAGATCCTCCTGTCTCAGCCTCTCAAGTACAGGGATTACAGGCGTGCATCACCATGCCCGGCTGGGCTGGGCAACTTAGTGAGACTCTGTCTAAAAATTAAAATTTTAAAAAGGGCCAAAGGCAGCCGGGCATGGTGGCGCACGCTTGTAATCCCAGTACTTTGGGAGGCGGAGACCGGAGGATCCGGGTTCGCGGCCAGCCTCAGCTCTCGCTCTCTCTCTCCCTGTCTCTCTCTCTCTCTCTCTCTCTCTCTGTCTCTCTCTCTCTCCTTAGTGAGGCCCTCCGCAACTTCATGAGACCCGGTTTCAAAATAAAGCATAAAAAATAGGGCCGGGGGCGTAGCGCAGAGGTAGAACGCCCCTGCGTTCAATCCCTGGTACCGCAAAAAAAAATAAAATAAAATAAAAAATAAAAAGGGCCAAAGGTGTAGCTCAGTGATAAAGTACTTACCTAGCATGCATTAGCCTCTGGGTTCATTCAGTCCCCAGTACTGCAGAAGGAAGAAGGAAAGGGAGGGAGGGAGGGAGAGAGAGAGGGAAAGAGGGAGAGAGGGATCATCTCCACCAGCCTCAAGACCAGGAAACTGAAGTTTAGAAAAGAAATAACTTGATCAATACCACAGCGCTATCCAGGATCCCTGGTGGGACTAGGATCTCCAGTTCAGAGCTCTTCCCACTATACTGTGTTGCTACCCAACTGACAAGAGTTCTTTGCTCAGAAATTCAACCTAGGCTATTCAAGGCACAAGTACCAGCTCATTACATGTAAGTTACTTGGGAACAACTTAGCCTCCTTGAGCCCCTCTTAGATCCATTCCAAATCCAAACTTCTGATTATAAAGAGAATGTAAAGATAGATATAGATAGATAGATGATAGATAGATAGATAGATACATAGATAGATGATAGATAGAGATAGAGATTTAGCAGTTAAAAGGTCAGTTTGAGCTGGGTATGGTGGTGCACGCTTGTAATCCCAGTACTTGGGAGGCTGAGACAAGAGGATTGCAGGTTCGAGGACAGCTTTAGCAAGTAGTGAGACTCCCCTCAACCTAGTGAGACCCTGTTTCAAAATAAAAATAAAATAGGGCTGGGAGTGTAGCTCAGAGGTAGAATGCTCCTGAGTTTAATCCCCAGTACCTAAATAAATAAATAAACAAATAAATAAATAAATGGTCAGTTTGTTCATTTAATTACTATACTGTACAGATTTTCTATCTAATTTTATTGTTACTGAGGGTTGAACCCAGGGGCATTCTACCTCCAAGCTACATCCCCAGCCCTTTTTATTTTTTATTTGGAAATAGGGTCCTGCTAAGTTGCTGAGGCTGACCTTGAACCTGTGATCTTCCTGTCTTGGCCTCCCAAGTACTGGGGTTCCAGGTGTGTACCACCGTACCTGGATAGATTTTCTTTTTCTTTTTTTTTTTTTTTTTTTTTTTTG
>PVJS01052010.1:0-13771 GCA_004027185.1 Glis glis
CACCGGAGGGGAGGCCACACCGGGAACCCTGGTGACACTGGAGGGGAGGTCACACCGGGAACCCCAGCAGCACTGGAGGGGAGGCCACACCAGGAACCCTGGTGACACTGGAGGGGAGGACCCTAGAGGGTTCCAGTGTGGCCTCTAGGTCTGCACTGCTCTTCAAGGGCCTGTCAGGTGACCTCACAAGCCCCACAATGACATCAAATGACTCCTGCATACCCAAACCAGCAGTGAGGGTGATCACTTTAAGGTCAAAGGTCTCTGCCACACCTGAGCTACATGGGCCCCCGAAAAGGATAAGAGGATCTGAGCAGCACAAAGACCTCCCAGGCCTTCGCCGAGGACTAAGGGACAGACTTGTATCTGTCCCACATGTGGCCACGTGGCAGCAAGCGCAGCCCAGGGCCCACGGGACTTACTTGGAGATGAGGACGGCAGCTCCATCTCGGGCCTTGTCACTGACAACCAAGTAGGACTGCAGGAATTTGACAGAGTTCAGTGTAAGACTCTTGCTTGTCTTTATTTTCTAAGCTTCCTACAACAATCATGTATCATTTATACAATGACGAGAGTTAGACGTAAAACGGAGCCTTCCTTTCTCTTCGCACTGCCACTAAAACCTCTCCCACGTCAATATTAGGCTCAACAGTATTTACACTATCTACAAAGAAGTGAGATTTGAAAAAGTAATTCATCCTGACCCCTACATGAATTGTCACAATTTCAAAATAAGTTGAAGCCAGGCGTGGTGGCGCGTGCTTGTAATCCCAGTACTTGGGAGGCTGAGACAGGAAGATCACAGGTTTGAGGACAGCCTCAGCAAGTAGTGAGACTCTCATCAACCTAAGGAGACCCTGCTTCTAAATAAAAATAAAATAGGGCTGGAGGTGTGGCTCAGAGGTAGAATGCCCCTGGCTTCCATCCCCAGTACCAAAAATAAATAAATAGGTTGAGGTGGGATTTTACCTCACTGAAAAACAGTAACCGCAGTTAAAGAAATATAGAAATACCCAACAGCTTACCTAATTAAACTACATAATCTCAAGACAGCATGAGCGCGGAAGAGGATACAAGTTGCAGCTGAATGTGCGCATGGCCACATTACCTCTGCTATCTGCAGAATTCGGTCCATGATGGGCATTCGCGATTCCCCAGGCTGGAGGTTCCCGTCCAGGCGAGAAAAATCAAAAGGGATCAGGCAGGTCATGGAGAGCCACAGTAAAAGCATGTAGCGGGTTTCCCAAGTCTAAAGAAGTTAAATCACAGTCAGATTGATTCCTGTAAAAGAGCTGACTGGCCAGTTCCACTGCAGCACCGCTGCCTCCCTGCCCCCTCAGAGCCCCCGGCAGGCCCTTCAGATGCCCCAGCCCAAGCCTGGGGCACAAACATCTGTCCACACCCCCCACATCCCTCCTTATCCCTGCCACACATGCCCACTTCAAAGTTAGCTAACACATCAGACAAAAGAAGCATCAAACTGAACACAGGAAAGTCATGACATCAGCAAACTGGCTGGTTTTCACTAACACCTTGCAAAGCGCAAGTGGGCCTTTCAGGAAAGTGGAAACAGATTAAAAGATAAAAAACAGTGGGGCATGGTGGCACATGCCTGTAATCCCAGTCAAGAGGCTGAGACAGGAGAATTGCAGGTTCAAGACCAGCCTCAGCAACACAGCAAGAGGCTTAGCAACCTAGCAAAACCCTGTTTTAAAACAAAAAAAGGAAGCCAGGCATGGTGGCACACGCTTGTAATCCCAGTACTTGGGAGGCTGAGACAGGAGAGAGGATCACAGGTTCGTGGCCAGCCTCAGCTACTTAGTGAGACCCTCTGCAACTTAATGAGACTATGTTTCAAAATAAAAAATTAAAAATAGGGCTGGGGGTGTAACTTGGAGGTAGAATGCCCCTGGGTTCAATCCCTGGTACCGCAAAAATATAAATAAAATAAGACAAAATAAGGACTGGGGTATAGCTCAGAGGTAGAATGCCCCTGGGCTCAATTCCCAGTATCACACACACACAAAAAGGGGAGGCTGGGGATGTAACTCAGAGGTAGACTGCTCCTGGATTCAATCCGCAGTACCACACAAAAAAAAGATTAAAACAGAAGGCATTGTGTCCTTTGTTATGTCCCACCAAAGCCCAAAGAACCATACTGTGCTGAGTCCTTTGAATCCTCCCAGGGAATCAGTGGCCCTCAGTGTGTCATGGGGACCCAGCACAGTCATACTTCAAGTTAACAGGTGTATATTTTCTCTATAAAGGATGTATTTTAAAGGAGAATGAGTTAAAAACATGTATTAAATTAAAGGGAAAGCCAACAGAATGAAAGAAAAGAGGGGGAGGGAATGGTTCACAACAACAGAAGACAAAACTGAAGGATGCCGGAGGGCGGAGCCACGCACGGGCAGGCAGGGAAGGGAGGAGGTGGCTCACCTCTGAGTCCTTGGGGTTCTGATCTGTGAACATATCTAGCACAGGCTGCACGTCAGCTACTTCGTGAGGAAATAAACGAAGAAATATTTTATACCCTCGAACCTGCCAATTGAAAGACACTGAATTAGTATATAATTAGAAAATACAGACGGCAGCAAATTATCTTCTTCCTCTCATCAAAAATCACATCTACCCCCAATGATTGAAGAGAACAATGTCATATTACATGATACAACTTAGCACAACCAAAGGAACAAGAAGAAAGCTATCTTTGCTTCCTAGATCTTCATTCATTAGATGTGTTCTGTCCCAATTTGGCCCACAAGTCTTCTATGTGGCTCATCAGAAATATACCTATGTTACAAACTAAAAAATGCCGCTTCAGTGGTGCATACCTGTAATCATAGTACTTGGGAAGATGAGACAGGAGGATTGCAAGTTTGAGACCAACCTCAGCAACTTAGTGAGGCCCTCCACAACTTAGTGAGACCCTGTTTCAAAATAAAAAAATAGGACTAGGGTAGAATGCCCCTGGGTTCAATCCCCAGTATCACAAAAAATAAACAAAGAGAAAATAAAATAGGGCTGGGGATGGAACTCAGAGGTAAAATGCTTCTGGGTTCAATCCCCAGTACCAAAAAATAAATAAATAAAATGTTGCTTCTACCTTGCTCATATAATTGTCCTCTGACATTCACAAGAAATGAGGCCCCAGAAACCTCAAAGGTCCCTAAACTCATTAACACTTCTGTGAAATGTTCTTGGTGTTCTCTGGTCAGTCAAAGGCCTCTCCCCACACAGCAGGAATGTGGGAAAGAGAGAACCATGAGCCCCTGCAGAGAGGCTCAGAGTCTCTCTGACCATGAGAAGGTCAGACCCCTGCCCAGGCCTGCTTCCTCTGACCCAGCAGTGCCCCAGATTCCCAGGAAATTCACCCATGCATAGTGGTGAGAAGCACATCCACTTCTGCCAAGCTTTCTGTTGTTTCCTTGTAAGAAACATTTTGTTTCAGCCAAAGGACCCCCCACATCACTAAGGTCTGCGCCCCCAATATGGTTAGAGAAAGAATGAAACCTGGAACTATGTCTGAGAACCGGTTTCCTGAGAAAGGCCGTCTAGGAGGAAACTTCTGGGCCAAGTATGTTATGTGTCTGTCAACTTTACAGTGTTCTGCAAATGTTACCTTGGTGATGATGTAAAGAAATTTAAAAGCCAGGTGTACGAGGGCAGCTGGAGATGCCCTGTCTCGCACTATGTCCAACAAGGAATTCATCATCCATTCTAGGGAGAAACAGACATCAAACATTAGCTACAAAACTAAACACCAATGTGACATTAAACAAAATATCAAAGTAAAAAGTGCTTATTCAGAACATAAGAATGGCTCAATATTAGTAATCTATACAACCAAGTGTCAATAGAACAAAGGAGATACATGCTCACCTCGGCCATCTCTGAAAGGGCATTAGCAGAAAGTTCATTCCCACTTCTTTCTTATTCTTTCTTGTTTTTTTTTTTTTTTTTTGGCAGTACCAGGGATTAAACTTAGGGCCTTGCACAAACTAGGCAAATGTTCTACCACTAAGCTATATCCCTAGACCTTTTTTATTGACACAGAGTCTCCCACTGTTGCCCAGGCTGGACTCAAATTTGACATCCTCCTGCCTCAGCCTCCTGAATAGATTAGATTACAGGTGTGTGCCACCATGCCTGGCTCATTCCCACGAGAGAGAGAGAGAGAGAGAGAGAGAGAGTGTGTGTGTGTGTGTGTGTGTGTGTGTGTGTGTGTGTGCCTGTGTGTGTAACTAGGGATTGAGCGCAGGGGTGTCCTACCTCTGAGCTACACTCCCAGCCCTTTTTATTGTTTTTATTTTGAAACAGGGTCTTGCTAAATTACCACATTCTGAATTCAAACCTGCAATCCTCCTGTCTCAGTCTCCCAAATACTGAGATTACAGGCATGTACCACAGCACCTGCCTTTTTTCCTACATTTTAAAAGTGGGAATGAGCCAGGCATAGTAGCATACACCTGTAATCCCAGTATTTGGGAGACTAAAACAGGAGGATCACAGGTTTAAGGCCAGCCTCAGCAACTTAGCAAGACCCTCAACAACTTAGGGAGACCCTGTTTCAAAATTTAAAATAAAATAGGAGCTGGACATGGTGGTGCATGCCTGTAATCCGGTACTTAGGAGGCTGAGAAGGAGGATCACAGGTTCAAGGACAGCCTCAGCATCATAGTAAGACCCTCAGCAACTTAGTGTGAGACCCTGTTTCAAAATAAAAAATACTGAGGGTATAGTTCAGAAGTAGAATGCCGCCGGGCGTAGTGGCGCACGCTTGTAATCCCAGTACTTGGGAGGTGGAAACTGGAGGATCCGGGTTCGTGGCCAGCCTCAGCTACTTAGTGAGGCCCTCCGCAACTTCGTGAGACCCGGTTTCAAAATAAAGTATAAAAAATAGGGCCAGGGGTGTAGCTCGGAGGTAGAATACCCCTGGGTTCAATCCCCAGTACCGCAAAAAAAAAAGAAGTAGAATGCCTCCGAGGTCAATCCCGAGTACCACAAAAAATATAAAATAAAATAGGGCTCAGGGTGTATCTCAGCCATTGGGATCCCAAGGGGTAGAATGCCCTTGAGATAAAATCCCCAGTACAAAACAAACAACAACAACAACAAACACTGTAAATAAAATGTAGGAAAAATAACTCAGTATCTGATACCATACTTTACAGAAAACACCTGTCACGACTTCTATGATTTAACAATAATCTGGTTCAAACCAATGCAATAAGACGGAAAATGAGAGAGGTTCTCAGCAACTTAGACCCTGTTTCAAAATTAACATAAAAAGACAATAGGGCTGGGGGTACAGCTCAGAGGTAGAATACCCCTGGGTTCAATCAAGTAACATTATAAAGATA
Organism: Glis glis; assembly: GCA_004027185.1. Taxonomy (NCBI): domain Eukaryota; kingdom Metazoa; phylum Chordata; class Mammalia; order Rodentia; family Gliridae; genus Glis; species Glis glis. The sequence continues at coordinate 5,364 of PVJS01052010.1, forward strand.
AGAGGACATTTCACAAAGGTGAAAGGACCAGTTCATCATGAAGGCTGAATAGTCCTGTATGTGCACAAATTACAGAGCTTCAAAATGAAGCAAAAATGAGAGAACCAAAAGGGGAAATCAATGAAAACTTTGGTACTCCGAGACAGGAGCAGGTGAACACAAAACGGTAAGGACATGAGGAGCACTAGCAACCACCTTCCTCAAGCGACGTTCACAGAACGCCACCCAACAGCAGATCAGAGGTTTTTCTCAAGCATACATGGAACATTCAAACAAACAGACCGTGTGCCATGCCATATGTCTTAATAAATGAAAAAGAGTTGCAGGGCTAGGGATGTAGCTCAGTGGTAGAGCACTTGCCTAGTATGCATGAGGCCCTGGGTTCAATCCCCAGTACCACAAAAAAATAAATAAATAAGTAAATAAACTGCAATTTGCACCTAGGAAATGCAGAGTACAACTACCACAGACCATCAAAATCAGAAAGGCTGACAGCACTAAGTGCAGGAGAGCAGGTAAAGCAACAGGGCTCTCAGAGGTTGGTGGTAACAGTGCAAAATGGCACCATGTTGATGGGAACACTGTGTTACTTACTGCAAAACCTGGCAATCCCACTCTTACACACTCACCCAAGAAAAACAAAAACATCATCTCCCCAAAGATGGCCTGTGAAAGTTCAAACGGCATGATTAATGACGGAGAAGCTGGAGGCGACAGCGTCCATCCACAGGGGAGGGGTAAGCCAACTGGTTTATCAACCCAAGAGGAAAGGAACAAACTACTGATACACCACGGATGTACCTCGGAAATGCAGTTCACATGGTGCCAAAGTAGAGCCCGCCCGGAAAGCAAGACCAATCTGGGGTCACATAAAGCTGCCCAGAGCCACTGACTGCAAAGGACACGTGCAAGTAGTTGGTGCAACAGAAATGCTCCATGCCTTGATGGGGGGGGGGGTGTGCATCATGCATCAAATTGCATCCTCAAATGGGTGCACTTTAGAGTTGGGCGTGGTGGCGCACGCTTGTAATCCCAGTACTTGGGAGGTGGAGACCAGAGGATGTGGGTTCGCAGCCAGCCTCAGCTACTTAGTGAGGCCCTCCGCAACTTCGTGAGATCTGGTTTCAAAATAAAGTATAAAAAATAGAGCCGGGGGTGTAGCTCGGAGGTAGATGCCCCTGGGTTCAATCCCCAGTACGGCAAAAAAAAAAAAAAAGGGTGCATTTTAGTGCAGATCAACTGTATCTCGAGAAAGCTAATTTCAAAACTTTTTTAAAAAGAATGAAAATGTATAGCCAAAGATAAAAAGATCAAGTTAGTTTTTTTTTGTTTGTTTGTTTGTTTTTGCTGTACTGGGGATTGAATCCAGGGGCATTCTACCTCTAAGCTACACTCCCAGCCCTACTTTATTTTTTATTTTGAAACAGGGTCTCACTAAGTTGCTGAGGCTGGTCTTGAACCTGCAATCCTCCTGTCTCAGCCTCCCAAGTACTGGGATTACAGGTGTGTGTCAAGTTAAAATTATTTACAAACTAGGTAATTATTCACCTACTTAGAAAATTCAAAAGAAACAACAGAGAAACCTCCAAAGTAAACAGTGAACCTTGAAAACATGATGTTCATAAAACAGTCATCCACAAAAGGCATATATTAAGTGATTCCATTATATGAAATGCTGAGACAGAGCGCAGCAGTGGTAGCAGGGCTGGGCAGCATCCATCGCTGGGTGTGCATAGGAGGTCACAGTCCTAGGTGCACCAAACACATGGACCTGCAGTCTTGGAGGGTGACCACCAAGGCAAGTAAGTTACATCCCAATAAAAATGTTATAGCCACAAATAGATTCCATTCAGATATTGCCATTTATAAAATAAGTATACAAAATGTATCTTTGCTGGACACCCGCTATTACAAGTTAAAACACTTACCTAAAACAGTTTCACAAGATCAATAAAAGATTAAAAAAAAATACCGGGCATGGTGGTGCACACCTGTAATCCCAGCACCTGGGAGGCTGAGACAGGAGGATCACAGGTCAAGGCCAGCCTCAGCAACTTAGTGAGAGCCTCAGCAACTTAGTGAGACCCTAAATAAAAAAAATAAGCCGGGCAAGGTGGTGCACACCTGTAATCCCAGTACTTGGAAGGCTGAGACAGGAGGATCGCAGGTTCAAGACCAGCCTCAGCAACTTAGTGAGGCTCTCAGTAACCTAGTGAGACCCTGATTCCAAATAAGAAATAAAATCAGGCTGGGGGTGTAGGTCAGAGGTAGAATTCCTGTGGGTTCAATTCCCAGTACCAAAAATATATAAATAAAATTTTAAAAAATAAAAATAGCTAGGTATGGTGGCACACGCCTATAATCCCAGTACTTGAGAGGCTTGCAGGTTTGAGGACAGCCTCAGCAATGTAGTGAGACTCTCATCAACCTAGTGAGACCCTGTTTCAAAACAAAAAATAAAAAGGTCTGGAGGTGTAGCTTAGAGGTAAGATGCCCCTGGGTTCAATCCCCAGTGCCACAAAAATAAATGAATGAATGAATGAATGAATGAATGACAGAGGGCTGACAACCCTGGGCTCAATCCCACAGTATCACACACACAAAAAAATTAAAAATTTTAAAAAAAATGTTTGTGGTACTGGGGATTGAACCCAGAGTCATTCTACCTCCAAGCTATACCCCCAGCCCTTTATATTTTTTGTTTTGAAACAGGGTCTCACTATGTTACTGAGAGTCTTACTAAGTTGCTGAGGCTGATATTGAACCTGTGATCCTCCTGTCTTAGCTCAGATTACAGTACTCAGATTACAGGCATATGCCACCATGACCAGCTAAAAATATTTTTGAAATAATAAAAGGAGCCTATTTCCCAGAAGACAATGGATGACACGACCACTCAGAGCTCTGGAGCACTCTGGCAGCTCGCAGTGAGCTAAACAGCCCATGACCACAGGAGACAGGCTCTGACCAGAAGAGAGGAGCACCAGCCACGGCTGTGCCTGCCGGGATGAGAACAGCACCTTTCACTCCTGAGCAGGGGTCACCTCCATTTTGTGGGGCCAGCCAGGAACTCAAGACCCACTACAAGATGAGGCCACTGATCTGAGTCACCCACTGCCCTGCGCCCTCAGCATGGCCAGTCACTAGTCACTCCCTGCAGCCCCCTCCAAGGACCCTTATCTCAGGATGCCAAAGCAAGAGGACTGTGGAGGACTCTGGGGATTTAAGTCCTGGCTGCACCTCACTAGCTCAGTGATCTGAGGCAAGCTGCTCAGCTTCTCAGAGCTGTGCCTCAGTTTCCCAATCTACAAACTATGGCTGGTCCTAACTGACCTCCCCAGGGCCTGTGAGGTCACTGTGGTAATTAGATTAGTTGAGTCATTAAAAGTCATTCCAAGCTGTGTGTGGTGGCACACACCTGTAATCCCAGTACTTGGGAGGCTGAGACAGGAGGATCGCAGGTTCAAGGCCAGCCTCAGAAACTTAGAGAGACCCTAAAATAAAAAATAAAAATAGGGCTGGGGGGTGTGGTTTGGAGGTAGAATGCCCCTAGATTCAATCCCTAGTACCAAAAATGTCATTTGGAACAGGGCAAAACTGTCAAAAGTAGACAGATATGGACAATTCAAAAAGGGGAAAACACTGCACAAATTTAATAACAAATGTAAAAAACAGCTCATCCTCACTAGAAAACAACAAAATGAAGTGAGAAAAAAATTCAAATCCAGTCTTGGCAAGGATGCAAAGAAAAGGGTACTTTTCTGTACTATTGCTGGAAATATAAATTAAGTTCAAAATACATTTCAAAGACCCAGCACTTCCACTGCAAGGGAGTTGCATCACAAACACTGAGGAAACCCATTGAGACATGTGCTAATAAGCCCGTGTGTCCTGCTACTCGCAAGAGACAAAACTGGACACATCAGCCTCCATTTCCCAAAAACTCAGTAATATAAAAGCACAACTGTACACGGGGGAGCTGCGCCCATGGAAAGAGAGGTCTGATAGACTTCTAGGAGAAATAGGTGGGGAGGGTGCGGAAGCCAGAGGGCTCCAGGCTCAGTGCCAGCAGGTGCAGCCCAAGGTGGGGAGGGCCCCACACCCACACACCCCTCAGGACACAGGTGGCTTGACCTGGACGAAACTCTCAACAAATGCTCAGGGCAATGGAGAGCTTCGCTGGAGGGAGACAGGAACACCCACATAAAGCCTGCCTGCACCCTACTTCAGAAACAGACTCACAGTGACACAATGCCACCACAAGCTCACTCCATCTCAGAGGACATCTGCCCATCAATCCACCATCCCGCTCCACACTGGCACCAACTAGAACCTGTTCAGAAAAGGTCCGGCTAAAAATTCCAACTCACAAAAAGCAAGCAGAGGAGTCCCTCTATTTATTTGTCTTAAATATGGAGAGAACCAGCATTTCACAGCAAAGCTGATCCTGGAGTAAAGAACACAGGGAGCAGAAGAGAACAGCCAACTCCCAGGCTTGGGGAGACTTGGAAGATACCACAACGCCTATGCCTATGCAAGGACAGAAGGCCAGGAAAGCAGACTGAACCAAAACTTACCTCGGCTTCCCCAAAGCAGGTTTGAAGCCAGCCTCAGCAACTTAGCGAGGCCCTCCACAACTTAGTGAGACCCTGTTTCCAAATAAGAAATAAAATCAGACTGGGGGTATAACTTGGAGGTAGAATGCCTCTGGGTTCAATCCCCAGTACCACAAAAAAAAAAAAAGAGGAGAAAAAGAAATAAAGATATAAACCCAGAATCCCAGAATAAAGAAACAACAGCCAGGAGACATCAGCCACCAGCCACATTTGGAGTCTTAAATTTAAATCAAACTTAAAATTCAGTTTTCCATTCAACTAGCTATATTGCAAGTGCTCAATAACCACAAGTGGCTAGTGTCAACCTTACAGACAGCACAGATTGAGAACATTCTGTCAATGCACAAAGTAACACATGTTGCTGGCACTGAACTGGAGGTAGCCACGATCACTAGGTTGAGAGGCAGCCAGAGGGGCAGGTGTGTATGTGTGCACTCCAACTCTACCGCTCAGGTGTTGAGCTGCTCTGTGACTTTGTGTCTTCACCTGGAAAATGGGGAATGGCACTGCAACATGTGTTACTTTTGTAAGTACAAAAAGAAAAACTTTAGTAAGTATGAAATAGTCAAATATAAAAAACAATGAGAAACAAACAAAAAGTCACACCCTTCACACTAAAGAAGTAAAACCAAGCCTCAAGCCAGACGTGGTAGTACATGAGGCTTAGACAGAAGGATCACAGGTGCAAGGTCAGCCTCAGCAACATAGTGAGACTCTCAGCAACCCAATGAGACCCTATTTTAACAATAAATAAATAAATAGGGCTGGGGGTGTAGCTCAGAGGTAGAATGTTCCTGGGTTCAATCTCCAGTGTAACAGGGCCTGCTTCTGACCCTGGCAGCTAAGAGACGGCCTGTTTCAAAGATTTTCAAAGATTTTTCCTCCTTTGTCCTCCCCCTTTCCTTCATACCATGTTAACAAATAACATATTCTTATCCATTTACTGATGGAAAAGGATCTGGTGTCTCTGGATCTGAGTAAGAACTGACTCAAAGAAGACTTAAACATGAATTATATCCCTTCTGATAAGACACCAGAATGACTCTGAAGAGCTAACTCTTTTAAGGGACTTGATCTCTTTGGGGAGAATCCAGGGCTTGTTCCTGAATATTTAAATTCACTGGTTTCTCCAATTTGCTAGCAAATCAATAAATTTCTTTTTCCTTCTTCTCAAAGGCTTGTCCCAATTATTTGATTCGGCAAATTGGGGCAGGTACCAGGATTCAGTAACAAGAAAGAATGAAAGAAAAGAGAGAGAGAGAAAGAGAGAAAGAAAGGAAGAGAAAAAGAAAGGAAAGAAGGAAGGAAGGCCAGCCAAGCATCAGAGTCTCTCTGTAAAATGGAGACAGCAGCTGCCCTCCTTAGCTGCTGTGAGGGTGTGCAGCACTTGACCTTGTGTGAAGACTACCAGAAGGACAACTTGTGAGATGGGCATGGTGACACACCTGGGAGGCTGAAACAGGAGGATCACATGTTCCAGGCCAGCCTTAGCAACTTAGCAAGACTCTCAACAACTTAGCAAGACCCTGTTTCAAAATAAAATAGGGCTCAGGGTGTAAATCAGAGGTAGAATGCCCATGGGTTCAATACCCAACGCCACAAAAAAAAGGACATGTGCCCAGACCAACAGACTACAACACACATAAGGAAAAAAGATTCACTCTTTAAATGCCATCAAGGAGAAAGGAACTCAGACACATCTGCTCACAGCCTAGAGAGACATCTAGACCTCAAACCACCATCACAGGTCCACTAAAACCAACCAGCCAGGTCTGCCAGCAAATAAGGCACACCACTGTGGACACATCCTCCTAATATCTTCTGCCTGCAGCACACATACAGGTGTCAGCACCAGGCGCAAGGCCTTTATGATCACCTGTAATTGAACCAACAAAATCATTAGCTTCAATGCTTACCAAGGTGTGGGTCCAACAGATGAGGCTGCTCCTGGTATTTGTCCATTATTACTAAAAAGAAAATAGCATGAAAATTAATGATCACTATGCCCGACATGTATGTGAGCCTTGGAAACATCCTGCTTTCCCCGCTAACTTCCACAGGGCAGCTCCCAACACACCTGACTTCTTGCTGACAGGTGCCACATGAAGCCCCTGGGGCGAGCGCCCCCCACCACTCTCAGGCTTCCTGAGGCCACTGTAGCCAGGCCTGCTCCTCTCCTGCTCAGCATACCTTGCTCTGGGGTCCTCTTCCCCCATCTCTGAACCCTTCCTGGGTTTCTTCCCACGCCTTCCTTTGCAATCTCTCCAGGGCCCCAACCTCCCTTCTTAGACAGCCCCCTTCCAAGCTCACCTGCCAGGCATACCAACCACTGTGCCCTCCCACCCCTGCCAACTCTTCGAACTCATGACCCCTCCACCTCCTTAACCCCAGGCCACCTACTTTCTACTCCTACCAGCAGCTGAAACTGCTTCTACTCAATCCTGTGCAGCCTCATCTGCAACACACCTCCCCTCCACTTCCCAGGAAGGGAAAAACAGGCTTCCACTGGTTCCTGGATATTCACCTCACCCTCAAAACAGTTCTGTACACGAGATATTGTTATCCTTGATCCAAGTTTATAGCGGAAGAAACTGAAACTCAATACAATCAAGTAACTAGCCTAAACAGCAGACAGGGTTCAAACTCAGGGGACGTGATCACCAAAGCTCACACTCCTTCCACTAGGCTCACCAACCCCTCTCTCTCGTAAAATCAGTCATTCTAAACCAGGAAAAACAAGATTACGCTTTCGCTAAAAGGGTCCACGAAGATGGTTTTACTGAAGTACAAAACCCTACCTAAGGGTTCGTTTGGAAATCACCTGTTAGAAGACTGGAAATGTTTGTCTCAACGTGGAGGACTCAGGCTAACCAGGAACCCAGTTCAAGCGCTGTCCACCCTCCTGCCCTGCCTACAGACGCAGTCATCGCTTCAAGTGGCGCAGGTCTCCAGGGCCACGACCTCCTCCCGCGCCCAGGAGACCCCAGCCTTCCCTGCCCCAAGCGGCCGGGGTGGGCGGCTGCCAGTTCTCCGCTGCTCCAGCCCCCTCCCTCCCGGTGCACACTGCTGTCCACACCGCGTTCCCTAGAGCGCCGCGCTTTGTTCTGATCCGAGCAGGACTGGCAGGCCCGAAGTTAACGCTACAGGCCCGTGCGCTTTCACACAGCGACACACAAGGCTAGGTTCTGGGTCAGGGTCCCCCCGCTGCCCGGCCCGGCCCGGCCCGCACCGTGGAACCGCTCCTTCGCCACCTCCCGGGCCGTGAGCTCGCTGTGCACCGCCGGCAGGCGATCGAACAGCGCGCGGACCTCCGCACTCTCGCCGAAAGCTTCCAGGGCCGCGCCGCGGGTCGGCGAGCTGCCCTCCTCCTCTTCCTCAGTGGCGCCCGCAGCGGGCATGTCGCTCAGAGCCATCCTGACACCGGGAGTGGACCAGCAAAGAGAGCAGTGAAGTTCCGACCGGCAGCTGCCGGCTCCGCCCCCGTGACCTCCGACCCCGCTACGGGACGCGCCAGCCGCCAAAATTGCGCCCGCGGAGGCGTCAGAGCACGTGGAGAGCGCATGCGCAAGTGTCCTGGCAGCACCGGGAAGGCGGAGGCCCGGCTTTTGACGGCCCTGACTGGTCTGCTGGAGACTGGGCAGGACCGGGTCTGGGCTCTCGGGCGGGACCGGGAACCGGGCGGAGGTGGAGCCTGATCTGAGTGCGGGGCGGGACTGGGGCTGGGTCTGTAAGAGAGGCGGGCCAGGGTCTGAGCTTGGGACCCAGTGTAGTCTGCGCAGAGGACAGGACCGC
>PVJS01052011.1:0-13753 GCA_004027185.1 Glis glis
AATGGTACTTTGTTGGAGCCCTTTCGCTTTTCTTATCCCATTTGATCCTCATAGCAACCCACAGGAAAGCGTGAGAATTAAAAGTAAATACATATTTTGTTCAAGGTCATACATGCGGTACGAAGTGCTCTGTGCCAGACTTAGAGGTGTAATGTGGTCTTCATGACACCTTTCCTAGTAATCTAGCACTTGAATCAAAGCAGCAACCTAGCCTTGGTGGCGCACAGGGTAGGCATCCACAGCAATACATTCTTGTTTTGACTTTGGCAGGATCGCCTGAGTTGTACGGGTGATCTGTGTCTACCCTGTTCTTGGCTTTTTATTTGTGGCACAGCTTCCTGACACATAGCTTTAATCTCTTTAAGGGATTATATATGTGCATATATATATATATATATATACACATATATCTTCCATTTGATGTTTGAGAACTATAAATACTTTGCTGGAACTATAATACACAACTTGCAGAAATTTATTACAAAACAATGGAGGAGATAAATAAATGAAGGGGAAAATCCAACATAAAACTAATAGAGTGTCAAAAAGACAACGAAGAGCATGGATGCAGGAAGTATTTAAGGCGTGATAACTAAGAATTTTCCAAGATTGTAAAATTTTTGAATCATCAGATTCAAGAAGTACTTTTTCTTGAGCAGGGTTAATATAAAGAATTCTATGTAGTGGTGAAACTATTGCAGAGCACCAAGGACCAAGTAAAACTACATAAAGTAAGTTTTAAATGCTAGAACATTTACAAATTTTGGGGGGGTTGTGGTAAAATATATATAACAGAAAATTTACCATCTTAGCCATTTTTAGTTCAGTAGTATTAAGTACATTCACACTGTTGTGCAACCAACCTCCAAAACTCTTTATCTTCCCAAATTGAAACTTTTACCCATTATAAGCAATTCCCCATTTCCACTCCTACAGACCCTGGCAACTATTATTCCATTTTCTTTCTCTGTGAGTTTGGCTACTTCAGGTGCCTAAATAAGCGGAATCATTGTCTTCAATGTTCAACCAAGTTGTAGCAGGGTGCAGAATGTCTTTTAAGGTTAAATAATAGTTGAGTGTATATACCACATTTTGCTTATCCATTCATTTGTCAGCAGACGCTTAGATTGCTTCCACCTTTTGAAGATTCTGAGTTATACTATGAACATGGGTGTGCAGATATCTCTTAAAGATCCTATTTTCAGTTCTTTGGATATATACCCAGAAGTGAAATTGCTGGGTCATATGGTAATTATTTTCAAAACAATTTCTTAAACTATGGTATTGACATGAGTGGACAATTAGAAAGGATACCTAGGAAGTGGTGTATTACAAAGTTATGTGGTAGGGAGTAAGTGTTGATAAGGTAGTGGGAAGGAACTATTACTCATTACTGTTGGGAATATAAATTAGTGACATACTGTTGGTTGGTAGAAAACACAAATTCTGGTGGTTCTAGTTAAATTGATTATTGATATGAAAATATGAAATTAGATCCTGATATTACAGCACAACTAAAAGTAAATTCCAAACGAAGTAATGACCTGAATATGAAAAAAAAGTTCTAAACTTTTAGAACAAAAATCTATGTCTTTATGACATCACTATAGGGAAGAATTTGTTAATCTAGACAAAACACTAGTCAATAAGAAAATATTTACATTTTTTATTAATATAAAATTTGAATGTTTTCTAAAAACAGAAGGAAAGCCATCTTTAATCAAGTTAAAAAATTTGCCACAAGTGGGGAGAATATAATAAAACCCTGAAAATATAAAAAAAAATCTGACAGTAAGAAAAAGACAATTCAAGATAATTGAGTGCAAAAGATATAAATAGACAACTCACTGAAAAGAAAAACGGTTTGTTTTGCTTTGTTTTTAATGTTTACCTTCACTAGTTACTAGGAAAATTCATATTAAAACAATGAGATAAGTGGATAAATTCATCAAGAAGATGCAAAATCAATAAAGCAGAATTGATAGAACTTAAATAATAAACTAAGCTGCAATCATAATTGAACAATTCATCGCTCCCTGTTCTTTAATTTGTAAAACAAGTATACAGAAAATCATTAAGTATACAGAACACAGGCCCCCAATTTGTCCATACTTTAGAATCACCTGGAAATCTTTTAATAATTCCAATGAATAGGCTAGTTAAATTAAAATTTAACTAGTTAAATTAAAATTTTCAGGAGTGGGATATGGACATTAGTCTTTTTGGAAACTACAAAGATGATTTCAACAAAAGGCTAGTGAATTTCTAACTATTAATTTGGAAGAACTGAACAATCCTATTAACCCAACTTGATCTACTTCACACTTATTGAACATCTACCCAATAATGGAAGAACATATTTCCTTTTCAAATGTATATGGAACAGTCACCAAAATAGACTCCTGGTAAAACAAACCTCAACAAATTTAAAATAATTGAACTTATACAAATTATCCTATCTGCCTACAAAGGAATTAAACTTGAAATCAGTAACAAAAAGATATTTATAAATCTTCAAATAATTAGAAATCAAACTGTGCACACCTAAAAAATCATGAGTCACAGGGGCAATCACAAGACAAATTATAAAACATTTTCATTAAATTAAAATGTAAAGATAATAAAATTTGTAGGATGAAACTGAAGTAGTGCTTAGGAGGATTTTTTTTTACTATTATGAGGAAAACAAGGAAGGTTTCAAATCAAGAATCTAAGTCTTCGCTTTAAGAAATTATGAAAAGGAGAGCAAATTAAATTGAAAGCAAGCAGATGGAAGGGAATAATATAGAGTAAAAGCCGATCTTCTTGGAAAACCATAAAACAATAGCAAAAACAAATGAAACAAAAAGATGTTTCTTTTCATGGGATAATAAAATTAAAAACTCTAAAGAGAGAGAGAGAGAGATGAGAAATTAACAATATTAAGAATGAAAGTGAGGACATCACTATAGATCCTATAGACATTAAATACTAATGAGGGAATATTATGAACAATTTATGGCAGTAAATTTGGTAATTTGGGTGAAATGGATAATCCCTTGAAAGAAAAACTCCAAAAACTCACTCAAGAAAAATAGATGGCATGAATAGCCCTATGTCTATATTTTAAGCTGTCATTAGTAGGTTAACCTTCCCCCCAAAAATGTTCCAGGTCCAGATGGCTTCACTGGTAAATTCTTCCAAATATTTAAATAATACCAATTCTACACAAATTTATTATTAATCTAAATCAGTGAAATCACTGGGGTATTACTATAAAGATAGACACATAGATAAATGAAACAGAATAGGGTCAGGATTAACCCACACCTATACCCATTGATTGATTTTCACATTGATGCCAAAGTAATTCCATGGGAAAAGATAGCTTTTTCTTTCAACAGATAGTGCTGGAACAACTGGCTATCAATATGGGAAACAAATGAACCTCAAACCCTACCTCATAGCATACACAAAAACATTAATTCAAAATGAATCATAGTCTAAAACAAAAGCTATAACTATAAATCTTCTGGAAGACAGAGAAATCTTTATCCCCTTGGTGTTGACAAAATTTTCGAAATCACACAAAGCAATAACTATGAAAGAAGAAAATTAATTAAACTTTATAAAAAATTAAAAATTTCTGCTCTTTACAGGATAACTCACAGACTTGAAAAATAGTCATGATACATTATTTAACAAATGACTGAGCTCAGAATATCTAAGAAGTCTTTCAATTAATACTATATCCCAATAAAACAATGGAATACTAGACTGCAATAAAAATGGAACAAATTGCTGAGATACACAGAAGGAATGAACTGCTCTTGTGGATAAACTGAAATATTTACGCTGAGTGGAAAAGGGCCAGGCACAAAATGTATAGATTATATTTCTTTATTAATATAAAGTTTGAGAGTGACAGAAGGCAGATTGGTGGTTGCCTGGGGTTAAAGCAGGGAAGGGGGCTGCCTGCAAAGGAACTCGAGGCAACTTTCTGGAGTAATGGAAATGTCCTGCACTATCTTGATTGAGCTTTTCATATTATTGTCAAAAGTTATCTTTTATAACGTAAAATGTGTGTTTGACTATCATTTTTCCTCAGTGAAATGGATATTTTTGTTTGCTTTAAATGAGAAGAAAACTGTCCTGGATCTCTTTCTTGTCTGCAGTGTGCTGTGCAAGCTACTGGTGTTATTTTACTCAGTCCTCAAATAATTGGATCAGGTAGGTATTATGGACTCCATTCTACAGATGAGAAAATCAAGGCTTAAAGTGTTTTGTCTGGGATCATAGACCCAATGCTAGGGACTGAATCAAACCTATCTCTTTATTTGTAAAATGAAAATCATAATACATACTATATTGAATTATTAGGATTTTTTTCAATTAAGTAAAAACAAAGCACTGCAAACTGAAATTACTTCGGAACCACAACCTAAAGAAGATGGGTTGGAACTTGTGGCTCAACCTAACCAACTCTTGTTCCTACTGAAACCAGTAACAACCAACGGACATCAAAACCCAGATGACACAAATATTGAAATTATCTGAAAATATTTTAAGCACCTATTATGAAAATACATGCACAAGCGATCATGAAAACCCTGAAAAAGTATAATTGAATATATGAACAACATAAGTAGAATATATAAATATGAATCAAATGGAAATTTTTAGAACTAAAATGTGAAATTATTTCACTTTTAGTTGTAATGAAATGTAAAACTCCCTGTAAAGAACCAATGGCAGGATGGAGATAAAAGAGAAAAGAGTGGATTTGATAACTTGTATACAAATTATCCAGTCCAAACAACAGAGAAAAATTACTGGAAAAAATGTATGGAATCTCATGAAACTCAAGGACAACAACAAATTGTAACATTTGTGTCACCAGCGTTCCAGGAGGGAGGGAAAAACAATATGGTACTAAAAAAATATTTGAGGAAATAATAGCTTTCCAAGTTTGGCAAAAGACAATTTCATAAGGATGATTAAAAAAATGTTTAAAAAGGCTCCTGGAGAGAGGGTGCATGAAAAAGAAGGTTGAGAAACAAGCTGTGTATACAGTGAGCATCAACATCACTAACATCTCAAAGGACCATCAGACACCATCAGAGTGACTCAATCAAGCCCATAAACTAGCAATTTAACAGGCAATACAGAGGACAGAGAAATATGTTAAATCGACCACTTGCATAAAATTAGCAAAATCTGGCTATGGAAACTACTATAGGACAAACCCAAAAAGCAAACCTCTTTTCTTTAACAAATCAATTGTACTGCGGGTTAAAAAGTTGAAAGGAAACCTATAGATAAAATGACACAAATATATATTTTAAAAACACAGAAAAATGTTGCTTTCTTTTGGATGATGAAACATTTTTAAATGCAAGAAAATAAGGGCTATAAAATGGGATATGGTTATTTTAGAGTATTCACCTTTTTAATATCCCAGGACCAAACATGTTTTCTAGGTAATTTAAACTTTAAAGAGGAGTCTCTTAGCCCTTCACAGTGGGGTGTGCCCATCTCCCCACCCACTCAGGAGGCTGAGGGAGGAGGATCACTTGAGCCCAGGGATTCTGGGCTGTCTTAGTCAGCTTTTTCATCTTTGTGACCAAAATACCTGACATGAACAACTTAGAGGAAGAAAGGTTTACTTGGGCTCATGGTTTCAGAGGTCCAGTCCAGGGTGCCACGGCAGAAACATCATGGTGGCAGGGTGTAGCGGAGGAAAGCTACTCAGGGCAGCTGCAAAACAGGACACCTAGAGTCCCCAAGGCCACACCCCCAGTGACCTACCTGCTCTAGCCACACACCCCACCTGCCTACAGTTACCACCCAGTAAATTCATTCAATTTGTTCTTTTTTTTTTTTTTCTTGCGGTACTGGGGATTGAACGCAGGGGCGTTCTACCTCAGCGCTACGCCCCTGGCCCTATTTTTTTATGCTTTATTTTTGAAACCGGGTCTCACGAAGTTGCGGAGGGCCTCACTAGGTAGAGAGAGAGAGAGACAGGGAGAGAGAGAGAGAGCTGAGGCTGGCCACGAACCCGAACCCGGATCCTCCGGTCTCCGCCTCCCAAAGTACTGGGATTACAAGCGTGCGCCACCACGCCCGGCTCAATTTGTTAATCTATCAAAGGATTTATCTACTGATGAGGTTAGAGCCCTGATTCAATTACTTTGCCTATTAACATTTTTGCATTGCCCTTACATGAGTTGGGGTGGGGGTGGGGGAGACATTCTATATATTTAAACCATAACACAGGCTAGACTGGGGGATAGAGCAAGACCCCAACTCAAAAAAAAGTTTTCAGGAAAACTACCTTAAAAAGGTAACATACAAAGAGATAGTCATTTAGTTAGAAAGCAATATAAATTTGATAAAACAGTGTTGCTGCTAATTGATGTGTGCCCCTCAATGAAGAGGGGGAAAAAAACCTTGGAACAATACAAAGTGGCAAAAAAAGAATAGTACACCTAAATGGATATAAAAAGGGAACGGAAACTTTGTCGAAGTGGTCATGAAGTAGATATTCGTTAGAGTACGTATTCACTTCATATAAGGTTCCATATTTGCCTTATCATTTTCAGTTAAAAAATGGTTTAAAAATTACTTGGCCACAAAAAAGGTTCCTATGTGTGAATGAGGAAAAGATTCAAATACCAATAGAAACCACTGAGATTGCATAGAAATATTTGATTACAAGAGAAACATTTATGTGATCTGGAAAGTGTGAATATTGGTATTATAGTTTCTCTAAAAGCACAAAGTTTAGATTTTCTTCATAGAGAATGGTGGGACTCTAGATTGAAGCTGTTCTACTGCAATGTATTATGTGGGGAAGAAATGATATACAATAAAGAGAGAACTTCCAAGGTCATTCTGATGTTCCAGTCTGGCACACTCTCATCTCCCACACAAAATCATCTATCTTGTCTTAAGTAATTAGGAGATTCTAAACATACTGTGGATATTTTAAGGTGAAATATGCTAAATAGAGGCATTTTGATAACTTTCAAGTGTAAGCAGGTGTGTTCCCTGATACTTTCAGCTCATTAATTTGCAAAACATGTTTCATCTCATTCCTAAATAAGAACTAACATTTTCTTTTTGACTTATTTTTTTCTGTTGAAAGGTTATTGAATTCATTGGCGAATGAGTGTTGTCTGTGCTGTCTTCCAGTTGGTGATTAAAGACTCTGTGCTACTTGTTGAAACTTGATTTCAAAACTAGGCATAATGGCACACTGAAATATAGTATACTATACTTAGCAGTGTACCATACTGCTATTTGGTAAATTAAGTTGATCATGTATACTTTCCTCGAAATTATAATTTCCTGATAATAACCAATATTCAGCTAATTTGGTCATGGTCACTTTCATTCATTTGTTCAGTAGGTAGGGGAAATGTAAGAAATTACCAGAGTATTTTTAGAAAGTTTCTTAAATGAAAATTCAGAAGGGCTTCCAGGTCTCCATGGAATCAAGCTTTGGACTTTATGACAAAAATGAAAATAATTACAAATGATTCTATGCAGTCTTGGTGTTTATTTTTCTCTAGACAAATGTTTGTTGTTGTTGGGTTTTTGTTGTTTTTGTTTTTGTTGGGACTGAGGATTGAACCCAGGGGCATTCTACCTCTGAGCTCCACCCCCAGCCCTATTTAATTTTTTATTTGGAAACAGGGTCTCACTAAGTTGCAGAGGGCCTCACTAAGTAGCTGAGGCTGGCCGCGAACCTGCAATGATCCTGTCTCAGCCTCCCAAGTACTGGCATTATGCCCGGCTCACACAAAGTATTTTCTGTTTTTTTCCCAAATACTGGTGCTTACACTTCCCTCTAGTTGTACAAGATGAGCTTTTAAAAGCAGTTACATGTTTATTTTATTATAATAGAAAATATGAGTAGTACAACTAGCTCTCCATTTGCAGATGTTTAGAACAAAGCCAAGCTCAGAAGTGATTTTATTTTTGCATTTTTTTCTTTTAAGTTTCCACAACTCGCTTTAATTAAATAGCTAATTTAATGTGGCAACAATTTTGATGTTGTTATGCAAATGACTGTTTTGGAAAACCCTGATCTATCAATAATGTAACAAAGAAATCTAGATTCCAGTTCTGGTTAAACCTAGAGTTATTCATATAATTCTTGATTTGTTTTCTAAGTAAAAAAGTTTAGTTTGATGTCCATAATGAGCTATGTATTTTGGCGCACACAGAAATTTGAAACTAATCATAAGACTGTGGGGAATGAGTCACTTTATCATAAACCCCTGTTTTCTCAAATGAGGGCTTAGGATAGATTTAATTTAGCCTCCCTGATCATGGTATAAAACAACATTGAAAACTTTATCAAATAATACTATCAGTGAGTTCCAGAGGATGGATGGTTCCCTGTATTGTGTGTGTGTGTGTGTGTGTGTGTGTGTGTGTGTGTGTGTGTGTGGTACTGGGGATGGAACCCAGGGGCGTTCTACCTCCAAGCTACACCTCCAGCCCCATTTTTTATTCTTTATTTTGAAACAGGGTCTCACTAAGTTGCGGAGGGCCTCACTAAGTAGCAGAGGCTGGCCGTGAACCCGGATCCTCTTGTCTCAGCCTCCCAAGTACTGGGATTACAAGCGTGCGCCACCATGCCCAGCTGCTTCCCTGTATTTAAGAGTCGACCTTCAGTGGTTTGTCTCTGACTACTCAAATCACACGGTGCCATAGATTCTCAAAGCAGAGTTCCTCAGTGAATTATCTTTGAACTGCCCATTCCAGCTTGCATAAATTTGTGATTCTCTGATTCTTTACACTAATCTACATTTTCATTCACTTCATCTGGATATGTGCTCCACTAAAATATCATTAAAATACTCCGGCTTTAAAACAAGACTCACCCTTTGGGTCTGGAAGCGTTAAGAGAGTTCTGTTTTTAATAAGCATAAAGCAATGCTTTTGGAAGGCATAGAAGTCAGGGTTACAGTGATAACTAATATTTAACAAAAGAAAGCCCCTGAGTTGCTAGCAAGGCTCTAAAATGCTAGGCTGCTAATGGGTTTTCCTAATTTCAATATAAGAACATAATCCTCATCGTTTTCAGTTTCCCTGGTAACCATCTACAATAAAAAGAATCGGCCTGGGAGTGTTCCTCTGTCGGCTTCTGTGAGGATCTGGATTTCTACGCTCTTTACGAGCTAACAAGTTCCCATTTCAGGAGTGCTGGCAGAAGGTGCGGGACGCCTGTGCCAGAGCCCGAGGACTCTGTTACTCCCAGCTCCCCAGCAGCACGAGCTTTGTGCTGATTTGCTTCTGTTCCCCAGTGAGATGGAGGTCCCCGGTGGATGCCAGCAAATGCAGTGGGTTGTGGCCCAGGAGGGGAACTCTGAGCTTGGGGACTCTGTGGCTTTTATAGCAAGTGCAAGCACGCTTGCTCTTTAACCAGAGGGAGGCATTACCTCAGCCCTTCAAGTTGCTCTCTGCAAACCCTCCATCTAAGCCAAGTCCTGTGCTCAGGACAGACCAACAAAGAATGCAGTGACACTCGGGGCCCAGGGCACAGCGCCTTGCCCACAAACCTCTGACTGCAGCAGTCTTCAGCTCTATGATAAATTCCTATTTTTCTCCTTGCTTCTTTCCTTATACAATATCGCAAGGTGAATCCTACAAAAGTCCCAGGATGCATTCGTAGAATGCCTAAAATTCAAAAAAGGAAGAGTGCTACACTCACTGCAGATTGGAGAAGCATCTGCAAAAGGTAATAGCACATGAATGATAATATTTTTAAAATAAATCAAGTAGCCGGGCATGGTGGTGCACGCTTGTAATCCTAGTACTTGGGAGGCTGAGACCAGAGGATCCGGGTTTGCAGCCAGCCTTAGCTACTTAGTAAGGCCCTCCGAAACTTAGTGAGACCCTGTTTCAAAATAAAGAATAAAAAATAGGGCTAGGGGTGTAGCCCGGAGGTAGAATGCCCCCTGGGTTCAATCCCCAGTACAGCAAAAAAAAAAAAAAAAAAAAAAAAAAAAAATCAAGTAGTACTTGTAGCTCTACCCCTAATCTTTCTTTTTTACTCTTTGATTTAACTCTGCAGCAACTGGTTAAAATTAATAATCGCCAGGGTAGTTGGTCACACTCATCACAGCACAGCAGATCAAACTGCCCCAGCTTGAAGCAGAGATCCGACCCAGCTCCACTCCTCCTCCCCAGTGGAGGCAGAAAACCAGAGAAAGCCTTGCTACTGGAGGAGGGGGCTTTGCTGTGTCCTGCACAGTGGACCTGGGTGTCTGGTTTAAGTGCTGATGGACAACTTCTTTCAATCAGTTCAAGTCCCCTTCAACTGTGGAAGAAACAGATCCTCAAGTTATAGAAAGAGCCAGAACCCCTCTGGTTCATCCCTGAGGATAGAATTATGAGTTCTGGAGTTAGAACTAGGTTTTTTTGTGTGTGTGTGTGTGGTACCGGGGATTGAACACAGGGGCATTCTACCTCCGCGCTACGCCCCCGGCCCTATTTTTTATACTTTATTTTGAAACCGGGTCTCACTAAGTTGCGGAGGGCCTCACTAAGGAGAGAGAGAGAGAGAGAGAGAGAGAGAGAGAGAGAGAGCTGAGGCTGGCCGCGAACCTGGATCCTCCGGTCTCCGCCTCCCAAAGTACTGGGATTACAAGTGTGCGCCACCACGCCTGGCATCTAGGTTTTCTTTATGTATGCCGCAAAGCAAATTATAAGCAAATATCTTGTAGCTTTTATTTGGGGAGAAAATTGATACAGCCTTCCAAGACATGCTGGAGGCCACAGAAATTCTTCAGAAGAGATCCCCATGGATCTTCAATTGGAATATTGTCTTCTCCATCCAAATAATTCAATGTTAATTTTTAATAGATTTCTTTTTTAACAAGTGTAATAGATCCCGACCCAGCTCAGCACTTTAACTTTTTCATGCACACATCTCTGTGGTTCTGTTTTAGATTTGGCATAGAAGGCCTATCATGTCCTATTAGCATCGCCTTAAAGAAGTGATGGACTTTAAAAATCCACTGACCTCTGCTGTGCTGTGAATGACCATGCACAGAAACGGAAGTTACAGGTTTGCCCTCGAGGTACATTGGGAAGATGAACTGAGAAAATCCGAGGGAAAGTTCTAAGGGCATAAGTACTAATTGGGTCTGAATAGAAAACTCCTGTACTTGATTTCTTAAATCCCTTGAGAGCAGCAGCTATATCTCGTCCATGAATGTAGCCGCATTGCCAAGCACAGCACCTAAATAAATAAATACTGGTTGAATGAAAGTTCTGCTTTGGGTCTTTCTCTGTATCATAAAAAAAAACCAGACACATTTGTGCTGTATTAGAGGATGACCCTGGGTTTCCACAGTGACGTTTCACCTCAGAGCTCACAGTACTTGCTATCGAATTATCTCACAGTCCCCTCTTACACCCCAGTGAGAAGAGCCTAAGAAGTCATTTTCCTTCTTGTTCCATTGGTGGCTTTCCATGCTTACAGCACATTAGGCACACATGGAATGTCACCTAGTGTGACGGCAGATATCACCCCTTCAAGACGTATGTCTCTGACAACTGTCAAGAGTAAACAGAAAGACACCTTGAATGCCATATAGCTGCCAGAGGTAGCTAGGGAGCTGCTAGGGATTCGGGCCTATTTATTCTTTTTGAGATGGTATACTAGTGACCTCTAGTGGCAAGATGGATTCAAACTCAGTTTCCAGTTCACAAAAAACTTTAACTTTTTTTTTTTATCACTTCATAACTTATTTATCCTTTATTTAGGTACATTTTCTATTCATGGAATGAGCTTAAACAAGCACAGTTACTTAGTTCTGTCCATATCTATATAGTATGATTTTGGCATTTCACAGAATTACAGAGTTTTGAGCTGAAAGAGCTCTCAAAGGGATGCATGGGTCTTATTTGATGACATGTAGAAAATGAGACCCAGAGGAGGAAAGCAATTGGCCTAACGCCTCAGCCCAGGAATGGGGCCAGAAGTCTTCTGCATTTGGTGCTATTTGCCAGCTTGTATGAACCCTAGCAGATCTTACTTATGGTTCTACGTTGAGGAAGAGTATTGGTGTCATCCTACTCCTGTACATTCGTGTATGTGAAACAGAGCCTTTGTCTCTCTACTTCACACTCTTCAGATGGGCAGGAGAGAGTTCTGAAGAACTGAACCGGAGGAGCCTCCTCTGTATCTGTATCTGCACCCTGAAACCCGACATTTGAGCCTGCATCTGACGTCCAGTGTCATATTAGATGAGACTTTGAGAGGGAGGTCTGAGGGGAAAGCGAATATATCTTGCAGTTGGAAGGATGTAATTAATTCTTCCAATGTGTTCAGGGGACTCACTGTGAATTTTTAATGACCCCCCAATCTTTGACATCTTCTCACACACATCCTCTCCTTTGTTTCTTCTCCTTGAATCTGAACAGGCTTGGGACTGTTTCCACCTATCAAATGTGACACACGAGAGGCCACGTCACTTCTAAGGATCTGTCTTAAAAGGCCACACACTCCCACCTGGTGGTCTTAGAACACAGGCTCTGGGGAAAAGTGGGCACCAAGAAGACAAGCAACTTCTCCGAGGCCTTTGTGCCGAGGAGCTCACCTCCCAGCCAACAGCCCTATGGATAACGCGGCTTGAATGTCCAACCCGTCAAACTTCAGAGACTGCACCCAAGCCGACATCTGATTCAACTCATGAGAGACCCCAGAGGGAGGACCGCCCCGCTAAGCCCCTGCTGAATTGCTGTCACAAAATTGAAAGCAAAGTAAAAGGGTTGTTGCTTCCGTGTTGTTATCAATAATAAAAGAAATTTATCATTCTGCAAAAATACTGAAGGAGAAATACAAAATAATATGCATGTCTCAAATTACTAGTAGCATTTATTAATCCTCCAATAATAACTACAAGAAATCAAAAAGTTCTTAGTCCAAATGAATAGCTATTCTAAATGACAGAAATATAAAATATTCTTCCTCCTCCTTAAAATGGGATCATTTTCTGAGTAGATTCTTGCAGTTTTCCAAAGGCAGTTTTCTGCTTAGCAATAAAATGTCTCCTTTCTCAACCAGGTCTCCTCACATGAACCATGGAATGCAGAAAAGGATTTGAGTGACGACTTGCACATTTTCCGAGGATGCCGTATAATTGGTACCCTTCTAGATGCAAGGAGAGAATTTAATTCATTGCATATAACAGATGCCTTTGGAGGGCTCGGATCCCTCCCAGGACCCAGGCAGAGGAGGGCTGGAAGTGCAACAGGCGATCCCAGCCGTAGGGTAGAATTCTCCACCAGGTGAGGAAACTCAAGTTTAGAAGGTCAATGTTACCAACGTGCCCAATGTCACCACAGCCAGCAGAGCCAGGATTTGACTCCAGGGACTTCATCCTCAGAGCTTGCAAACTGAATCATTGCTCAAGGTTTCCCACGGAAAAGGAATACTCCATAAATGACAATAAACGAAGGAACTACTAGCCTGAGCAGCAACGTTTGCACTGGAATAGTTAATGGGCTTAGCAGCAATGATTGTAACCAGTACTTAAAATAATAAAGCTAAAACTTTTTAAAAACGTATTCGCTGGGCGTGGTGGCGCACGCTTGTAATCCCAGTACTTTGGGAGGCAGAGACCAGAGGATCCGGGTTAGTGGCCAGACTCAGCTCTCTCGCGCTCTCTCTCTCCCTCTCTCTCTCTCTCTCTCTCTCTCTCTCCTTAGTGAGGCCCTCCGCAACTTAGTGAGACCCGGTCTCAAAATAAAG
>PVJS01052012.1:0-13774 GCA_004027185.1 Glis glis
GTTGATGAGAGTCTCACTACTTGCTGAGGCTGTCCTTGAACCTGTGATCCTCCTGTCTCAGCCTCCCAAATACTAGGATTACAGGCATGCGCCACCACGCCTGACCCTGAATATCTATTTTTTTAAACATCTTTAATGATATGTCAGTGCTTCTATGTACTAATTTGACGACTTGTTACATAAAAGCAATTTATAAATTTTAGATATCAAGGGCTTTGAAATACAAGGTATTTGTATTTAATGATTTTATTAAGACAGTTTTTAATGCTCCTTTTATTAATTCTGGATCTGTGATCTCCCAGTTAAATCCTAAAGCAATATTTTTATACATGATAGCCATTTGGTGCTCTGATGAGCATTCTATTTGAAAATGAAGCCGGGCATGGTGGTGCACGCTTGTAATCCCAGTACTTTGGGAGGCGGAGACGGGAGGATCCAGGTTCACGGCCAGCCTCAGCTCTCACTCTCTCTTGCTCTCTCTCTCTCGCTCTCTCTCACTCTCTCTACTTAGTGAGGTCCTCCGCAACTTCGTGAGACCCGGTTTCAAAATAAAGTATAAAAAATAGTGCCGGGGGCGTAGCGCAGAGGTAGAACGCCCCTGGGTTCAATCCCTGGTACCGCAAAAAAAAAAAAAAGAAAATGAATTTAGCTGGGCAAGAGTGGCACACGCCTGTAGTCCTAGGTACTTGGGAGGCTGAGACCAGAGGATCATAGGTTCCAGGACAGCCTCAGCAACTTAGCCAAACCTTGTTTCATTTATCTTATTTTATTTTTATTTTTATTTTTTGCGGTACTGGGGATGAAACCCAGGTGCATTCTACCTCCAAGCTCCACCCCCAGCCCTATTTTTTATTCTTTACTTTGAAACAGGGTCTTGCTAAGTTGCAGAGGGCCTCACTAAGTAGCTGACACTGGCCGCGAACCTGGATCCTCTCGTCTCAGCCTCCCAAGTACTGGGGTTACAAGCGTGTGCCACTACGCCCGGCTAGCCAAATCTTGTTTCAGAATAAAAAATAAAATAGGACTGGGTGTGTAGCTCAGACATGGAATGGGTTCAATCCCCAGTAGCACACACAAAAAAATGAATTTAAATACTTGAGTCATAACAAAATGGCCTATATCAGAAGGTAGGTATTTATATAAAATTAATACAAGTACAAAGGTAGATATTTATATAAAATTAATACAGATGTGTACAGTAAATTCTTTTTTTTTTTTTTTGCGGTACCGGGGATTAAACCCAGGGGCGTTCTACCTCCGCGCTACGCCCCTGGCCCTATTCTTTTATACTTTATTTTGAAACGGGGTCTCACGAAGTTGAGGAGGGCCTCACTAAGTAGCTGAGGCTGGCCGCGAACCCGGATCCTCTGGTCTCTGCCTCCCAAAGTACTGGGATTACAAGTGTGCGCCACCACGCCTGGCTGTGTACAGTAAATTCTTTACACCCAGAAATACAGAAAAATAATCATTCACATTCATTTACATTTAAATTCCATTGTCAGTGTGCCCTCGTTTTCAAAGACTCCTTCTCTCCTTATAATGAAGGGCCTGGAAACCAGTGTAGGAAACTCCGCATCTGGCCTGGGGCTTGTTCCATCCACCAGGCCGTCTCTCGTGCTGTTCAGAGCCCTGGTTTGAAATGCTTCTCCTCTCTCCCCATACCACATTCTCCCCCCCCCTCAGATGCACACATTTGTCCCTTCCTCCAATTTTTTTTTTTTTTTTTTTTTTGGTACTGGGGATTGAACCCAGGGGCATTCTACCTCTGAGCTAGACTTCCAGCCCTATTTTATTTTGAAACAGGTCTCACTAAGTTGCTGAGAGTCTCACTAATCATCTGAGACTGTCCTTGAACCTGTGATCCTCCTGCCTCAACCTCCCAAGTACTGGGATTACAAACCGGCTCCCTTCTCTCATTTTACCTCTCAACCTCTTGTTTCTCTATGGCCTCAGACTCAGCCTCTTATAATGATTTGCAAAGTTCATTTACTTGTTTCTACTCAACTGGAAGCTCTTGAGGACAGGAACTGATTTATTCATCCTTTTGTTTTAGTAGCCTGCAACAATTTTTCGGTCTGAAATAATATATAAACAGATAGGTTTTTTGGGGGTGGGGGTTGTTTTGTTTTAAAGAGATGGGTCACAACAGGGTACAGTGGCCCATGCCTGTAATCCTAATACTTGGGAGGCTGAGACAAGAGGATCATAGGTTGGAGACCAGCCTCAGCAACTTAGTGAAACCCTAAGCAACTTAGTAAGATCCCATTTCAAAATTTAAAAAGGGAGCCGGGTGTGGTGATGCACACCTGTAATCCCGGTACTTGGGAGGTTGAGACAGGAGGATAGCAGGTTCAAGGACAGCCTCAGCAAGTAGTGAGACCCTCATCAACCCAGCGAGACCCTGTTTCAAAAATAAAAATAAAATAGGGCTGGGGGTGTAGCTCAGAGATAGAATGCCCCTGGGTTCAATCCCCAGTACTAAAAAAAAAATATTTAAAAAGGGTTGGGGGTCTAGCTCAGAGGAAAAACGTCCCTGAGTTCAATCCCCAGTACCATGAAAATAAAAGAGAGACAGAGAGATGGGTTTCCATGTTGTCCAGGCTGGTCTCAAACTCTTGGGCTCAAGCCATCCTCCTGCCTCAGCCTCCCCATTAGCTGGGACTACACAGAACCACCTGGCTTGAAATAATATATAACTTAAAAATTAAGACATGCCAGGCGTGGTGGTGCATGCTTGTAATCCCAGTACTTGGGAGGCTAAAACGGCAGGATTGCAGGTTTGCGGCCAGCCTCAGCAACTTAGTGAGGCTCTCCACAACTTAGTGAGACCCTGTTTCCAAATAGGTGTAGCTCAGAGGTAGAATGCTCCTGGGTTCAACTCCCAGTACCAAGAAAGAAAGAGAGAGAAGAAAGAGAAAGAGAGAAAGAGAGGAAGGGAAGGAGGGAAGGAAGGAGGGAGGGAGAGAGGGAAAGAAAGAGAGAGAGAGAGAGAGAGAGAGAGAGAAAGAGAGAAAGAGTCTAGCTAAATTGTTGAGGCTTGCCTCAAACATATGATCCTCCTGTCTCAGCCTCCCAAGTACTGGGATTACAAGCATGTACCACCACACCCTGCCTAATATTTTTTATGTATTTTACTAAATTTAACTGTTCTGCAAAGCTTTTTATTTTAGTTATTTCAAACCACATTGATCTCTACTTCTCTGAACTCCTATAGTACATTTAAAACACTACTGTTTCACTGGGCATGGTGGCACATACCTGTAATCCCAGTAATAAGGAGGCTGAGACAGGAGGGTCGCAGGTTCGAGGTCAGCCTCAGCAATTTAGTGAGACCCTCAGCAACTTAGTGAGACCCTGTCTCAAAATAAAAAGAGCTGGAGGTGTAGCTCAGAGGTAGAATGCCCCTGGGTTCAATCCCCAGTACTACAAAAAAATAATGTGTATTAATTAACACCTCCCCTTTAGGTTTGAAGACAGAAGCTTATAATCTTATCCACGCGTGTGTGTGATCCTGAGGCTTAAACCCAGGGGCATTCTACTTCTGAGCTACACCATTACACCCTATTTTATTTTATTATTATTTTAATTTGAAACAGGGTCTCACTAAGTTGCCAAGGCTGGCCTCAAACCTGTGGTCCTCCTTTCAGCCTCCCAAATAATGGGCTCACAGGTGTGGGCCACCACACCCGTCACGCACTCCCTGTTAATGTAGTACGTTCACTTGTGTTAATAAGCACCACAGCCTCAACATTAGTAGGTTTGTAAATTTTGTTATTGCAGATAAGTGGGAATATATTATCTTACTTGGTTTATTTGCACATGTACATATGCATGTGTATGTATTCTTTCTGCTGTAGAGAAGGGATAGAACGAGACTGAAATGGAGATGGATAATTTTATCAAAATCATGACCAGTTGGTGCAAGCTCTTTTTCTGTTGCAACCATTGCTACCACTTTCCATGGTTTGATATCTTAGATTGAATTTCTGCTCTTGCTATGTTTAGAATCTATTTTTAACTTGGCCAACTGACTTACTATGCAACCATGTGAGTGGTGCTATTTTTAAATATGTAATAGCTGTCCAGTAAAAACCCTACATTGCATGCCTGTCCCCCTCCACTGCACATGTTTCAGGATAGAAGAAGATGATGATGATGATGTCTTTTAAAAACTAGGCGTTAGCCAGGTGTGGTGGCACACGCTTGTAATCCCAGTACTTGGGAGGCTGAGACAGGAGGATCCAGTTCGCGGCCAGTCTCAGCTACTTAGTGAGGCGCTCTGCAACTTAGTGAGACCCTGTTTCAAAATAAAGAATAAAAAAAAAAATAGGGCTGGGGGTATAGATCAGAGGTAGAACGCCCCTGGGTTCAATCCCTGGTACCGCAAAAAATAAATAAATAAATAAAAATAAAAACTAGGTGTTTACGGAGCTCTTACTGTATGTATGTCAGGCAGCAGGAGGCTGTGTGCTTATGTAAGTTTTCTCAGTTAATCCTCACTAATAATCCTGTGTTGGCAGGGACTTCTTGCCTTACCAAGCACACTGCAAGTCTGCCTGTATTATAAAGCTGTGTGCCGAAAACAAAGAAATAGCAACAAAAATTTATTTATTTATTTATTTATTTATTTATTTATGGCACTGGGAATTGAACCCAGGAGTATTCTACCTCCAAGCTACACCCCCAGCCCTATTTTTTATTCTTTATTTTTTATTTTATTTATTTATTTATTTATTTATTTATTTATTTATTTATTGCGGTACCGAGGATTGAACCCAGGGGCGTTCTACCTCCGCGCTACGCCCCCGGCCCTATTTTTTATACTTTATTTTGAAACCGGGTCTCACGAAGTTGTGGAGGGCCTTGCTAAGGAGAGAGAGAGAGACAGAGACAGAGACAGGGAGAGAGAGCTGAGGCTGGCCACGAACCCGGATCCTCCGGTCTCCGCCTCCCAAAGTACTGGGATTACAAGCGTGCGCCACCACACCCAGCTTATTCTTTATTTTGAAACAGGGTCTAAGTTGTGGAGGGCCTTACTAAGTAGCTGAGGCTGGCCGCGAACTTGCGATCCTCCTGTCTCAGCCTCCCAAGTACTGGGATTACAAGCGTGGGCCACCACCCCTGGCTTTATTTTTAATTTGAAACAGTCTCACTAAATTGCTGAGGGCCTTACCAAGTCACTGAGGCTGATTTTGAACCTGCGATCCTTCTGTTTTAGCCTCCCAAGAACTGGATTAGGAGCGTGCACCCCCATGCCTGGCTGAGAATAATACTTCTTGTTATAAAGAAATATTAAATTGATGTAGTTTTTAGATACTGCTACAGTGTCTTGTGCAAGCAGCAGTGTAGTAAAATGTAGTTACAATTATTTGTTATTTTTTAGTTTCTTGTTGTTGTTTGTTTGGGTTGGTTTTTTTTTTTTTTTTTTTTGGTACTGGGGATGGAATCCAGGGGCATTCTACCTTTGAACAACGGCCCATAGCCCTTTTTATTTTTTATTTTGAACAGGTCTCACTAAATTGCTGACACTGGCCTCAAACCTGCAGTCCGCTGTCTTGACCTCCCAAGTACTGGGGTGACAGGATTGCACCACCCCGCCTGGCTCCCTAGGTTTTGATTCACCAGGCATTCGCTGTGTACCCTTGGGCAATTACTTTCACCTGTACGGGCTCTTTATCAATAAAAGAGGGATAATAATAGTATCGTATCTCTTAGGGTTCTTTCGAGATTTAAAGCATATAGATAGATCATCGCCAGACACACAGTACACATGCTCTTCCATGTGACATTTATTTAGGTCAGCTGTTGTTTGTCCTCCTGACAGTCCCCCTGTTAAGCAACCAACAGTCCAGGCTCTAAAGTTAAGCCTTAGGTCTTCTGACCATAAAGCGTACAGGTGATGGATTCTACCCTAATACATTGTTTATCCACCTAGCAAAAATCCTGCTCACTGTTAGCCGGGCAGGGGCGCACACCTGTTCTCCCAGCTACTCCTTAGGCTCAGGCAGGAGAATCAACCCTGTCTCCAAAAAACAAAATTTTTTTTTTGGTACTGGGGATTGAACCCAAAGGCATCTACCTCCAAGCTACACGCCCAGCCCTATTTTATTTTTATTCTGAAACAGGGTCTCCCTAGATCGATGAGAGTCTCACTACTTGCCAAGGCTGTCCTTAAACCTGTGATCCTCCTGTCTCAGCCTCCCAAGTACTGGGATTACACATACTACCATGCCCAGCTTCCTACTTATTTTTTAGACCCTCAGCTCAAGAATGTCTTTCTCAGCTGTAATCCCAATACTTGGGAGGCTGAGACAGGAGGGTCACAGGTTTGAGGCCAGTCTCAGCAACTTGGTGACACCTTCAGCAACTTAGATCTTCTTTCAAAATAAAAAATAAAAAGGATTGATTGACGGTGTAGCTCCAAGGTAGACCGCTCCTGAGTTCAAACCCAGCACAAAAAAAAAGGGAAGAAAAAGAAAAGATAGATATGTGATAGACTTTGCATACTAATTAAATTTCAATGACTCAATGCTCCACCAGACATACTTTGCCAAATAGGTCTTCCTGCTTTGACACAGAAAATGACGGATGTCACAGTTGCTGTGTATCTCGGCACCACTTTCCATAGGAAACGGGAAAGCTGCCTTCTTGGGAGTGTTGCAAATGCCCTGCAACATGTATAGGTTTTCAAAGCAGGCGGCCCTTTTGCCAGCCAGAATAGACGACTAGTATTCCTGGCAGCCTGAAGATGTCCACTTTTAAATGCAGCACAATGAAGGACCTGCTCGTCCCTGCAGCACTTTCGGTTCACCTATTCTTTTGCTTTCTTCCCTCCTTTCTGAAGGGCATGAATGACCTGTCTTTTAAGGTGTAAAAATAGGTGCCCAGACCAGGCTTTGAAATAGCCCCAGAGGCAGCGCCACAAGAGCCACAGGCTCAGCGCTCAGCAAGACTCTTTCAAAATAAAACAAATAAAAAGGTCTGGGGGAGAACCGGGCGTGGTGGCACATGCCTATAATCCCAGTACTTGGGAGGCTGAGACAGGAGGATCTGGGTTCATGGCCAGCCTCAGCTACTTAGTGAGGCCCTCCGCAACTTAGAGAGACCCTGTTTCAAAATAAAGAATAAAAATCAGGCTGGGGGTGTAGCTTGGAGGTAGAATGCCCCTGGGTTCAATCCCCGGTACTGGGGGAAAAAAAAAAAAAGGTCTAGGGGAGGTGTGAGGTGTAGCTCAGAGATAGAATGCCCTGGGTTCACTCTCTCCAGTGCCAATAAATAAATGAATGAATAGACATCCAGTACTTGAAACAGGGATGGCATTCACCAAGAGCTATTTATGTTGCTCTTATTAAAGTAGGGCCTCAGCCGGGCGTGGTGGTGCACGCTTGTAATCCCAGTACTTTGGGAGGCAGAGACCGGAGGATCCGGGTTCGCAGCCAGCCTCAGCTCTCTCTCTCTCTCTCTCTCTCTTTCTCTCTACCTAGTGAGGCCCTCTGCAACTTCGTGAGACCCGGTTTCAAAATAAAGTATAAAAAATAGGGCCGGGGGTGTAGCGCGGAGGTAGAACGCCCCTGGGTTCAATCCCCGGTACCTCAAAAAAAAAATGTAGGGCCTCTGTGGCTGGGGTTGTTGCTTAGTGGTAGAGCGCTTGCCTAGCGTGCATAAGGCCCTGGGTTCAATCCCCAGCACAGGGGAAAATAAAATAGGGACTCAGAGCCAGATCAAATGCTTGGAGCCTAGTTCTGCTGCTTATCGAGACAGTATTTCTCTGGCTGGTGCAGTGGCACACACCTATCATCCCAGTACTTGGGAGGCTGAGACACAGGTTCAAAGCCAGCCTCATCAATTTAGTGAGGTCCTCTGCAACTTGGTGAGACCTGGTTTCAAAATAAAAAATAAAATAGGGCTGGGGGTGTAACTCCGAGTTAGAACACCCCTGAGTTCAATCGCTAATATCACACACAAAAAAAGAGAGAGACAGTAGTTTATGTGAACCTGTTCTTCCATTTGTTAAATGGCTATTCTAACAACAGCACCCATCTCGTACGGTTATTTTAAGAATTCAAGAAGCTCACTGCGTGCAAGGCGCCCCGCTCGCACAGCCGGGCACAGGCCTGGCTGATGTGAGGCCGTGTCGTGCTCCTTGCTCAGTCCCGGGCCTCTCCTCTCACCCTGAAGCTGGCAGGTGCCTGGCACATTTCTGAATGAGGCGAGACTTTATTTATGGACCTGGTGCAGTTCACCACAGTCCGTTCCTCTTTAGCTTCCTTCTAGGGCAATCTGTATTTTAAAATAAATTTCAAATGTTTTCTTTTGCAGTTTTTAAACATATCAAAGCAGAAAGATGAGCCTAGCGAGTCCCTCTGGCTCATCACTCAGTTTCAGTAATTCTCAACTTCTTTTACAACTGTTTTTAAAAACTAAGGATCCAAGGTGGGCATGGTGACACACACCTGTAATACTTGGGAGGCTGATACAGGAGGATCGCAGGATCGAGGCCAGCTTTAGAAATATAGCGAGACCCTCAGCAACTTAGTAAGACCCTGTTTCAAAATTTAAAAAATAGAGCCAGGTATGGTGGTGTGTACCTGTAATCCCAGTACTTGGGAGGCTGAGACAGGAGGATTGCAGGTTCAAGGACAGCCTCAGCAACTTAGTGAGGCCCTCTGCAACTTAGTGAGAACCAGTTTCCAAAATAAAATAGGACTGGGGGTGTAGCTCAGGGGTAGAATGCCTCTGGGTTCAGTCCCTAATACCACAAAAAAAATAAAATAAAAAATAGATTGGAGGTAGAATACCCCTGGGTTCAATCCCCAGCACAAAAATAAAAAATAAATAAAAACCTGGGATGTGGGTTGGGTGTGGTGGTGCACACCTTTAATCCAAGCTACTTAGGAGGCCGAGGCAAGATGATCAGTCGAGCTAATGACTTTGAAACCAACCTTGGAAACATAGAGAGCTTGTCTCTTTTGTCTTTTCTTTTTCTTTTTTTTTTTTTTTTTGTGGTACTAGAGATGGAACCCAGGGGCATTCTACCTCTAAGCTATATCCCAACCCTATTTTATTGTTTTATTTTATTTTATTTTATTTTATTTTATTCAGTACCGGGGATTGAACCCAGGGGCATTCTACCTCTGAGCTACACCCCCAGCCCTATTTTTTATTCTTTATTTTGAAACAGGGTCTCACTAAGTTGCGGAGGACCTCACTAAGTAGCTGAGGCTGGCCGCGAACCCAGATCCTCCTGTCTCAGCCTCCCAAGTACTGGGATTACAAGCGTGCGCCACCACACCCAGCTCAGTTTTTATTTTGAAAGAGGGTCTCGCTAAGTTACTGAGGCTGGCCTTGAACCTGAAATCCTCCTGTCTCAGTCTCCCAAGTGCTGGGATTACAGGCATCCGGCACTACACTCAGCTGAAGGTGGGATACTTTGAGCATCAAATAAGTGAGTAAATAAATAGCCACCACATATTGAGACACAGGTATGCTAATATCCACGGGTTCATAGTAAGGCTCCAAAAATAGTCACTGGTCACCTTTGGAGGGTGCTAGGGAAACAACCCTTTATTGTAAAAATAAAAAATCAAGCATCTATTCTGTCTTTTCTGTATGAACTGTATCTCAGGGTAACCAAATA
Source organism: Glis glis (assembly GCA_004027185.1). Lineage (NCBI taxonomy): Eukaryota > Metazoa > Chordata > Mammalia > Rodentia > Gliridae > Glis > Glis glis. The sequence continues at coordinate 9,638 of PVJS01052012.1, forward strand.
ATTGATGAGAAAAGATTCCTCCTCATTGATGAAGAAATGATCAAATTAGAAGATCGCCACCTTGCAGCGTCTAAGCAATAATAGTCACTGGTTGCTGGGCCACTGGTGACATGCTGGTGGGGAAGTTCACCACCAATTTACCAGGCTGACGGTACCTGAACCCAACAGCCAAGCCTAACCAGCACCCCCCAAGAGGCCACCAATTATTATGTGCACCAGAGTGACGCACTAGAACGCCTGCAGCCTATGAGGCAGTCGGGCCAAAACATCTCACCTGAATCTGACTAAACCTCAGTACCTGACCAGTAGTACAAAAACTAATAGTTTCAAAATAAAAAATAAAATAGGGCTGAAGGCATCGCTCAGAGGTAGAATGTCACTGGGTGCAATCCCCAGTACCCCTCCCACACACACACAAAAGGTAATTTGTATTTTATTTATTTGGTCCTGAGGATTGAAGCCAGGGCTTTCCTACCTCTGAGCTGCACCCCCAGTCCTCCCCCCATTTTTTTGTGGTACTGGGGATTGAACCCAGAGGCAATCTACCTCCAAGGTACACCCCCAGCCCTATTTTATTTTTTCTTTTGAGACAGGGTCTCACTAAATTGTGGAGAGCCTAAATTGCTGAGGCTGACCGTGAATCTGCCATCCTCCTGTCTCAGTCTCCCAAGTACTGGGATTACAAGCATATGCCACCATGCCCAGCTTTATTTTTTGTTTTGAAACAGGGTCTTACTAATTTGCTGAGGCTAGCCTTAAACCTGCGATCCTCCTGTCTCAGCCTCCCAAGTACTGGGATTACAAGCATGCACCACCACGCCCGGCTCTGCTCTGAGTTTTTTGTTTTTGTTCTTGTCATTTTGAAGGCAGTGGGGTCCAAGTGGGAGCCGAGTCTGTGGTCTTTTGGCGCGTATGTGCTGAGTCCGATGGGGTGCTGTCTTTGCTGGATGAAAGGTAAGAGAGTAGTCTCCCAGCTTGCCTTCAGCTCAGGGCAGAGTAATTATTCCAGGCCTGACATTTAATATACCAGTGATCACAGATATCGCCGCTGAAAGCTTTCCCAACAAAGCAGGAACCACACATCTAACCCTAGTTCACAGACGTGAAGGGCAACCCTACGATGAGGGTCAGCGCTCCAGTGTTTCTTCCACACTAGGCACAGAGCAGCGCGTGAAGACCACGCGCGTGTGGTGACCTGAGCCCCCGGCGGGCGGGGAGGGCCGCGTGTCCTGGAGGAGAGGACCCTGCTGCTATTCCACCCACCCTGTGGGACTGCGCTCCTGGGAACTGGGCAAAGAGAGACTGCAGGAAGAGAGAGGGAAGACAGGGTTCCTGTGTGTGTCTCATTTCACTTTTGTTTCTCCCTCTGAGCTGCCTTACCCCAGGAGTTCTTTATAAGGTGGTGAAATGGGCATTTCCTTTTGGGGGCAAATGGGGAAGGGGAAAAAGAGGCAGAACACCCTTGCAGTGGGGCAGTGGGGCTCCTGGAGTCCGGCAGCTGCGTTCTGGACACTACTTGAGGGTAGCCCATGCCACGGGAGTCGTTTGCAAACTGCTTTGTCCCAAAGTCCATGCGATCTGCCTAAGAGAGGTGCAGACCACCAAGCTTGCCATCATCTACACACTTTCTCTCAAAGCCTACAAGGGGAGGGGGAGGAGGAGGTAGAGGAGAGGAGGAAGGGGAGAGAGAAAATAAGAGAGAGAGCCGGCGCTCTTGTTATCCCAGTACTTGGGAGGCTGAGACCTGAGGATCCGGGTTCAGGGCCAGCCTCAGCTACTTAGTGAGGCCCTCCGCAACCTAGTGAGACCTGTTTCAAAATAAAGATAAAAAATAGGGCTGCGTGTGTAGCTCAGAGGTAGAATGCCCCTGGGCTCAATCCCCAGTACTGCAAAAAAAAAAAAAAAAAAAAGAAAAGAAAAGAAGATAAGAGAGAGGACATCTCCCAAAAGGGAAGTGCTTGTCTAGGGGTTAATATACTTCTCAGTCTCCTTCTCCAGTTGGGGTGTGAGAGGCAGTTTCCTGGGATTTGCGTAGCATATTTGCAAAGTGTCCTCCTTTGAGTCTCCTTCTCTCGGTTGGGGCTCCAGACACTGTTTCCTGGACTCTCCTGGTATTGTTTATCAGCTGGAACAACTGGAGTTTTGTGAAGCTTTGGTCACTTTCAGGAGGCTTTTGATCTCATTATCACTTTTCAGGAGTTTTGGAAGTTGGTTAGCATCTGTTGCCTCTCAGGAAATGAAATTTTCTACCATGGCCCTCAGTCCTATCTGCCTACTTCTTTCCACCTCTTCAGTAGCCTAATAGAATTTGGGGAGGGGAGAGAGGGAGGGAAATGTGGTTTATATGCACAGCAGCGGTCAGTTCCACGCACTGTCTGTACTGTGTTGTTAGTGATGCTCAAACCAAACTGTGATTAGTTAGTTCCACAGACTCATTATCTTTTTTGGGGGGAGGGGGTACTGGGGATTGAGCCCAGGGGCATTCTACCTCCGGGCTACACCCCCAGCCCTATTTTTTGTTCTTTATTTTGAAACCGGGTCTCACTAAGTTGCGGAGGGCCTCACTAAGTAGCTGAGGCTGGCCAAGAACCCGGATCCTCCGGTCTCAGCCTCACAGGTACTGGGATTACAGGCGTGCACCACCACACCTGCTTCACATCTCTTTCTTTGGAAGCGGCTGCACACACCCGCTCGCTGTGGTCTCTGCCTGCTCAGCTGGCAGCCCGTCTCTCTGGCCTCTGCAGCGCCCGCTGTTCCCACACGCCTCCATATTCTCTGCCATCCCTAGCAGCATGCAGCTTTCCCACCGCAGGTTATTCTTGGGAGGGTTTATATTTAGCCACCTCGATCCTCTCGTCTGCTTCAGTTTTCACCATGAAAATCTAAATCTAACTCACTGAAATATCCGAATTTAGTGGAATGTGGTGGTGCACACCTGAAAATTCAGTACTTGGGAGGCTGAGATGGGAGGATTGTAGGTTTGAGACCAGCCTCAGCTACTTAGTGAGGCCCTCTGCAACCTAGTGAGACCCTGTTTCAAAATAAAGAACAAAAAAGAGGTCTGGGGGTGTAGCTCGGAGGTACAATGCCCCTGGGTTCAATCCCTGGTACTACAAAAATAAATAAATAAATAAATAATAAATATTAAGCTAGTTGGAAAAACAAAAATAGCATTTAAGAAATGTGGTGAGTTTTCCGCTGGTTCCTTATTTGAGAAAAGGGGATTTAGAAATTCACAACCAGGGCTGTAGGGCTGGGGGTGTAGCTCAGCAGTAGATGCCCCTGGGTTCAATCCCTAGCACCACAAAAATACATACATACCTACATACACACACACACACATAAAAATGAATGGAATTCTGAAAGCTGTGTCGAAGGCAAGGGCCAAGTGTGAAGGCCAAGGAAGCAGAGCAGTCACCATTTCATGGTCCATGAAACACTGGTTGAGCAGATGTTAATAGGCTTTACTTGAAGGAAAATGTTTGGGAGCCCCAGAGATTGTTTTTGTTGGTGTTTTTCATGAAGAGCTCCTCTGGGGCTCCCAGAGGCTGGTATTTACTGTGACTCCCTCAGGAGGTATACTGTGGCAGCATTCCCAAACTGCCACCATTGGCTTTGCCTTTCTTTTTTCCCTCTCCCTCTCCCCTCCCCTCCCCGCCTCCCTTCCCTTTTTTCCCCCCTCTGGACTGGGGATTACAATGTGGAGGCCTGTGCCACCATTACAGGTGTGTGTTACCATGCCTGGCTTTTTTTTTTTCTTTTTAAAGCAGGGTCTTACTAAGTTGCTGAGGGTCTTGCTAAATTGCTGAGGCTGGCCTCAAACCTGTGATCCTCCTGTCTGACTCCCAAGTACCAGGATTACACACATGAGTCATCTCGCCTGGCTCCCAAATCCTTTTTCTTTTTTGGTACTATGATTAAACCCACCAGCGTTCTACCTCTGAGCTACACCCCAGCCCTTTTTATTTTTTGTTTTGAAACAGGGTCTCGCTAGGTTGGTGAGAGTCTTGCTAAGGTGCTGAGGCTAGCCTGTCTCAACCTCCCTAGTACAGGGATTACAGGTGTGTGCTACTGCGCCCAGCTCCTAGGTCCTTTTTCTTTTTCTTTTTCTTTTTCTTTTTTTTTTTTTTTTTTTTT
>PVJS01052013.1:0-13770 GCA_004027185.1 Glis glis
AAAAAAAAAAAAAAAAAAAAAAAAAAAATATGTGCACACACATATATAAACGCACGCACACACACACACACACACACACACACACACACCCCACACACCCCTTGCAATGCTATTGGAAGAATAATATTAAATCATGTCTTTAAAGATCTTAGCGAAGTGTCAGGCCTGTAGTGATTGTTCCAAAAATGTTAATGAGAAAAAGGATAAAGACACCGCACTGGTAAACAACAGACTAGAATTTGAGCTTGAGCCCCTGATGTTGTACCTGGTTGCTACTACATTTACTATATTTCTACAATATAGTAAATAGTACTATTTTCTCTGTTAGCTCAGAATAAAAATAATATGCCCTTTCCTCCTGCAGTGCTCTATAGCTATTCTAAAGTAGACATGGCTATCTGCTTTATCAACCATTTTAATCAGTGACAGTATATCTTTATGCCTGGGAGGGAGAAAAATATTCACTCACAAACATGATTTGGGAACCATCTATAATACCTAGAACCATGATGCAGCTACATTTCCTGTTTCTCTCCTTTTAAAATTCATCTCACCACTATCTCCTTTTATTCATCCAAGTGCCTCATTCTCAACACCATACACACACACACACACACACACACACACACACACACACAGTCCCCAAGGACTTCCAATTCACCCAGTCTTCAGCAATTCATTAGGAATGTCTAGCTGTGTAGCTCAGAGGGAGAATGCCCCTGGGTTCAATCCCCAGTACTGCAAAAAAAAAAAAAATTAAATAAATAAATAAAATGCAAAGCAAGTCTGAGCTTGTTGTGGGTTCCTGGTTCTCAAGTCTCTGAACTATCCTTTGCAGAACTTCGGTGAAAAAATCTAATGAGTGCTGGTCTGTGGGGAAGCCAATACTCCACAGCAAGATGGATATTTAGGCCTTTGCCGTCCGGCACTGATCTACCCTTCAGCATCACTTCCTACCAGTCTTCCCAATGGGATGACGGGTTTACAGTGCACTCGTTGCAACACTTTGTTACCTTCACAGGAAGAACCACTGATGATCATCCTCATCAGGTCAACCTGGCCTTCCCCTGCCGCGTGATGCAAGGGGGAGGCATTGCTGTCATCGTATTTGCTTAATCTCCTTCGGTTCTTGATGAAGTTTTGTAATCTGCATGCATTTCCTTCAAAAACCACCTAGAGGCATATAAAGAAAACTGTTACCTCAAAGATATGTAAAACTCATGAATATAAAGCTAATCCTTTCATAGGCTTAAAAAGTTGATGATCATTCAAAACTGTCATGTTTATAACAAGGTAAATATTTTTCTGGGTTTTTTTTTTTGCGGTACCAGGGATAAAACCCAGGGGGGGTTTTACCTCCAGGCTACACCCCCGGCCCTATTTTTTATACTTTATTTGGAAACAGGGTCTCACTAAGTTGTGCAGGGCCTCACTAAATAGCTGAGGCTGGCCGCGAACCCAGATCCTCTGGTCTCAGCCTCCCAAGTACTGGGATTACAAGCGTGTGCCACCACGCCCGGCTAAATATTTTTCTTGAAGACATACAGACATAAAATCGTATAAGCAAATGCCTACACATTGACAAGTACATAAAATAAATGTTGTTATTTTCTGATAGTAAACCCGAATATACTGTATAAATAAAGGCCTGGGGGAAGGTTTTTTGTTTGTTTGGGTTTGGTTTTTTGTGTGGTGCTGCAGATGGAACCCAGGGGCATTCTACCTCTGAGCTATACCTTAAGCCCTATTTGGAAACAGGGTCTCACTAAGTTTCCAAGAGCCTCCTAAGTTGCAGAGGCTGGCTTCGAACCTACGATCCTCCTGCCTCAGCTTCCCAACTACCAGTATTACAGGCATGTGCCCCACTCCCGGCCTGGGGGAAGGTTTTGAAGTAAATTTAAGAAATGTGCTCTAAGAAATAATAGAGGAAAAATACAGAAGTATTTGCTTTGGCAGGTGAAAATGGACTACATCATGAGGGATTTGGGTTAGATAAGAAAAGTTTTCATGAATGCAAGGATCATTAAGTCCAGGAATCTAAATTACTGTCCTCCCTTTGGATCTCCTGCCACAGTAAAGCTCCATCCAGTGTTTCTTTAGGGAAGGGAGCTAGAATCATCCTGAGACACTGTGCTGTAATTCGCTTGGTTGGTCATCTAGAACGGCTGCCCACTCCCTGGGAAATGAGTAACGCCTCTTCTTTTGACCACTGGGATCCTGCACCTATGGCAGGTTCCACTCCTTCTTGCTCTCTGCAGGTAGGACGGTCTAGCACTCTTGTGCCCTTACCTGGGCCAGATATTGGGATACAGGTTACTTCATTTACCCAAGGACATACTGTAAATGGCAAAGTCAGAATCCAAACAAGAGGTGCATGGAATATATACTTTGGCTTCATGCCACATGCTAAAAAAATCAACATACAGTAGAAGCTAAGGTTGAGGTCAAAACTGCCAAGGTAGAATGACTGTAACAGAATGAGATATCATAAGGCATAAGAACGGGCATGGAGGGCAGGCTCAACAGGATTTTAGACCTATTGGCTGCTATCCGGGCCTATGCTCAGTCCCACTCAGGTCAGGGGAAGAGCCGGCGCTTTTTCAAGTGTCTCACTTTCCTCTAATGCTCTTGTGCTTTCTTTAAGTTCTTTACTCATCAGGTATAGACTGGAGAGGATGTATCGTGGGTAGCATTGTGTTTCCTCCTTGGGAAATTCCGGGGTGATAGTGTTTACATTCTTCTTTGGATTTATTCTTACAAGATGCAAAAAAATTCCCCAACTAGAGTCATTCTTGGAAAGCTCATGGCATAAATAGAATTAAAATACTAAAAATCCAATAAGCCTTTAAAGATCATTTTATTTAATGTTATTAATTAATGTTACAACTGTAAAAGAATTCACAAAAGCCTTCATGTAATGAACTTGTATCCTGCCTTACACTGTTATTTTGTAAATATGTTAGATAATAAAATGTATTAGGTTTTTCCTGAAACTAGTGAATCTTTATTTTTCTTTGTGGTAATTGGGTATTGAACCCAGGGGCATTCTATCTCTGAGCTATACCCCCACACCTCCAGCACCCCCCCCCTTTTTAAATTATTTTTGAAACAGGGTCTCACTAAGTTGCTGAGAGTCTCATTAAATTGCTGAGGCTGGCCTCCAACTTGCAATCCTGCTGTCTCTGCTTCCCAAGTACTGGGATTACAGGTATGCACCACCACCCGGCTGTGAATCCTCTCTTAATATCCACATTAACTGACCATCTATTTCCTTGTTCAATTACTTATGTGTCGTACACAGAAAATTAAGAACTTTTTAAATCATTGATCACAAAAATATTTAATTATACTTCAACTGACTGATAAGATTTCTAGTCAAATTTGATTATAGAATTCTTGCCTATATTTGACAGTGAATAGTTAGGTGTTATCAATGAATCTGAATGGCATATCTTATTTTATAACATTTTTACATTGTTTAGATTATAATGATATGATTGATCATATACTAGGTCAAAGATGCCAGAAATGCCATTGCATTTGACTACCAAAGGCAAGGTGAAATCCAAAGCTGAATTGCAGGTTTTGGCCCCAAACTGAGGCCTAAACCAAATAGTGACACATCCCTAAATTGCACATGGTGGCTAGAGTGGGAGCCAGGCATTTCCAGCTCTGCTGTGTTCATATCATGCTTGAGCTCTGCAAAGCTCTTCACTGGAATGAAAGGTACCTTCTTTCTCAACTTGTTCCCAGTCCACCCAGTCTCCTGCAGCCCTCCCAAATCCTGCCCCCAGGATAGTGATAGCACCCCCTCCACCCAGCCCGCAGCCTCTCATCTCTCCCACTTTCTCTGGAGTCCACTTTGGAGTCTTCCAGACACCACATGATGCGTGGGGAATCTCGGCATTGATGTTCCTGGAATGTGTGCCATGCCTTCTCATGCCATCTGTTTTCTTTCCACTTTAATTTCGAGTATGATAAATATTGGTAGCTATAACCCAGATGAGCACTCTTCATGATCCTCCATATTGTTTACATTTAAAGGGGTTCTAAGATGAAAAAAGTTTGAGAAACACTTTCTAGTTCTTTCTTAATCTCTCATTTTATGCACTGTCTATGCTAAAGGGCCTACTACACATCTGTGCACTCACTTTTTTATGATAGTTTTATACATGCAAATATTTTTTCCAAAGAGAAAAGGAGGAAGGGAGTAAGGAAGGAAAGGAGATGGAAGGAAGGAAGGAAGGAAGGGAGGAAGGAAGGAAGGAAGGAAGGAAGACCCCGAACTCTTGATGAGCAGCAGGTAAGACCACAGGAACTAGTATTTACACTAGGAACCCCCTTGACTGCTTGCTGAGTTCAAATTCCCTAGAGGCTTAAACAAATAAACATGAAATATAGGAAAAATTAATGGAACCTCATTCTAGTTCTATGGAAACATATAGATTAAGATTATTTCTCAGTGTGCCTTCCAGATCTTCAAATATGGGACCTAGGAAAACATTTACCTAAAGTTTTTCCAACACTATTTCTTAATAAATACTTAATTACATGGACCCAACATAAAATGTTCTATAAGACAGTAGTTTTTAATGGAACCCACTGTACAATGAATATTTTCTGAAAATTGCAGAAGTTATTCCCCAACAAAAGACCTAGATACTTGCTTTAATTATACCTTTGACTACGACTGGTCGTGTTTGCATAATGTGTCAAAACTGTAACTTGTCATTTTAAAAATCACCAGCACATGTCTCACTGCTGAAAAGAAAAGCTATTAAATAGTCTTATAATACTTAATGTACTTTAATATAATTAGCAAAGAATTTAGCATATTAGGATTAATTCAGTAAATGTCAGGTTGAAAAAAATCTCAAAATTTCAAAATTTAGATTTAGCTTCTGTTATCATAGAATAGCATCTAAGAAACCACTCTTTGATGGGAGACTCTTAAATAAAAGTATGTCACTTCTCAACTAAAAAACTGAATTCCACATAGGCAACATCTAACTTTAGTAACTGCAGGATATGACAAGAAGCATCCAACCATTTTCAAATTTATGTGTATGCATTCAGTAATAAATTAAAAATAAGCTTCTTGAGCTAGGCATGATGGTGCACACCTGTAATCCCAGTACTTGGGAGGCTGAGACAGAAGGATCGCAGGTTAGAAGCCAGCTTCAGCAATTTAGCGAGGCCCTCAGCAACTTAGCAAGACCTTGTTTCAAAATAATAAATAAAATAGGACTGGGGGTGTAGCTGGGAGTTAAAATGCCCCTCGGTTCAATTCCCGGTACAAAAAAATTAAAAAAAAGCTTGTTGCAGAAATAGGTTCTTTCTGCATCTTATCTTATCAAAAAAAGTGTTTATCTGAAATTATTTGAAAGCATTTCAGCACTTCAATTTGATATATCCTTTGGATGATAATAAAGGGATTATACTGCCCACCCCCAGTTCCTGAAAGAGCAGAACTCATCTGTTCACAACCCCAACTCCACACCCTTTAGAGGAAGTACTAGATTTGGATGCTCACAAGGTTCTACTGAATTCACAACATAACGGCATCTAAATAATTTACCTGAGCACAGATGTGCTAGACAGTCTCGATTCAGAACCTGACATGTCCTCAGGCTTTGAAGAGATTTCTTAAAGAAAGTTCTGAAGGTAAGCCTAGGATGTCATTTAGACTGATTATTGTATATGCATTCAATGTAGTGTCTTATTGTGGAGGCTCACTTCAAGCTCTTTTGGATTCTGAAGTATATGACTAGATTCAGGACATAATAGACTAGATCAATTTCAGAGAAGCTAATCTACTAACCCCTTTAAATCAGAGATTTCAAGTCCATCTGTTGTAGTTTGCTTTAGTAAAATATATATAAGCAGTAACAGGGAGCAAGGAGAAAAACTAAGGTGAGAGATGCCAGCGACCTATTAACTCTCTTGAAAGAAAATTATTGAAAAAGAAAAAGGCATCAGTCTGATGCTTCTTTCCCCACATTTCTTATCTTGTAAGTTTTCTTCTTCAATCCTTCATATTTTTTTTTCCTTCTGGTACTGAGGATTGGACCCAGGGGTACTCTACAGACCCACTGAGAAGCTATGTCTACATTCACTGACACACCCAATCGCAAGTGTAATAACAAAAACAAAACAAAGCAACAACTTAAGTGTCCATCAGTACAGGACTGGTTTAATAAAGCACAATACATTCATACAATGGAGTATTATGAAGCTGATAAAAAGAAAGAAGTATCAGGTGCTGATTTTAAACATATTCTAAAATATATGTTGTGAGTAAATAAAAATGCAAATCTCCATGGCTTTATACTTTTGTAAATAAAAGAAAGATATATGAACAGGTGTGTATTTGTATAGCATTTTTCCCCCTGAAAAAATACATAAGGAACTGTTAACGTGGTTCTGCTGGGGAAAGGGATTTGAAGTGGGGGTTTAAAAAGCCACTTTTAATGATACCGTCGTTTCAAAGGAGACCCTTCTCCAGCTGTCAACCTGAGGAAATCCAGGGGTGGATCTTCTGAGTCCCCAACTCCTCCCTTAGACGGGTACCATTAGGCGGTAGCTAGTGCTGCTGCTTTTAGGTCAAAAAGTCCAGAGAACTGCATAATAGAAGCCCACATCCTAGCCACCCACCATCTTCATAAGGTCTTTCTGTCCCCATCCACCTCCTGCCTTCATTTCATCCTGGTCCCTCTCTGTAAGATATCACTCCTAGGTATTGGGTTCTGGATTTCACACCTTTAGGCAAGAATGCTTTTCAACCCCAGTGCACCTCTTGAATAGCTATTCTACTGGTTTGGTTTTAAATGAAAATCTACAAAAATATCCAAGCAAAAGGGCATACACTCCAAAGCTGCCCTAACTTTAGACACCCCCTCCCTTTCTACCAAATGCCCAAAGTACTTATTTGGTTTATCTCTTCGATTGCAGATGCCCACCCACCATCAAGAACAAGTTGAACAAATAAGCAAAGGAAAAGGACGGAACCGACACAGTGGGGTGCGTTTTGAGCATCGCCCTGCAGGGTCCTCGCGTTGGGCACACACCCCGAAACAAGCATCTTTTCTCCTCTCCACGCTGGCCACTTCCCGCTGTCTTTGTCCTGCTCTTAAGGAAACCTCTAGCCTATCCCCGCCCAGACTTTGGAGCCCGTCCCTGTCCTCCCTGTCCCCCGCGCCCAGGGTACCTTAAATGAGTCTTTGGAATCTTCTATGTAGTCCTCCACGCCCTGGTAGAGGACGCCCTGGGGCTCCTTCTTCTCCCCAGGGCGCAGCATCTTCCTCAGGCTGCGCTTCATTGGCCCCACCCGATGCCACCTGGTGCAGCTGCTTCCCCAACGCGCAGCTCCTGCGGCGGGAGAGCGGAGGGCGCGGCGAGCCCGGAGAGCCTGCGGCACCGGGACCTGCGAGGGAGGATCTGCGAGGGAGGATCTGCGAGGGGGATCTGCGAGCCCCGGGTCCGCGCCGAGCTGGAGCTCTCCCGCGCGGTGCCGGTTCTGCCCAGGCTGCCAGAAACTCGACTACTAGTAGAGAAGGAAGCAGGCGGGGCCTGGGAGGAGGCAGAAACGCAGACTACGTGTCTGCATCTGCCCAGGTCTCGCCCTATTGGAGGGCAGAGCGACTGTCCAAGGTTCCAAGTTGGGGTGACCCAGCCAGTCTGTTATAATAAAAGACACTACCATGGGCCCCCACCATTGGGCTCCTGCAGGGCGGGAAGGTGTGTGTGGAGGGAGGTACAGTGGAGATGGGAAATGGGAGTGGGGGAGGAGAGAGAGGAGAGAGAAAATACAATTGGGAATTTTTTTAATTTTTATAATTTTTTCCAATTAAAACTGTAGATGAATTTTGCCTATGTTCAACTCCTTTTGGGGGGGGTTGATTTGCAAATTGGCTTTTTAGCAAAACTTCTTTTTCCAGATGTTTGTAAGAATGGTTACATCCTATTACTGGTTAAGGGGACAAGATTAAGTCTCTGAATCTCAAATCCCATTTCCTGTGGATGGCAATGTTAATCTCCCTCATGCTTTGATGTTTAAGAATGATTAGCAAAAATGACAGTCAGGTTAAACATAATCCACTTTGACCAGTGTGAGACTGTTTGCCCTCCGTTGTGTTTGAGGGACTTATCTTCATGCGCCTGCACTGCATTTATTGATCCAGGGCCTAGGTATAAATTGTGTACACTGGAAGGTGTCCCTGCTCATGGAAGAGGCGAGTTCTCCACTCATGTACAAAGCGAGCCTCTGAAACTGCTGACACTGTTTCACCACAAGCTTAAAACGCTAGAAAACTTCCTTCCAAACTGATCGTACTTTGCATGGGACAGCACTAGCTTCCAGGGTCTTTCTTTGAGGAACTGTGCTTCTTAAGGCCCTGGGTTGTCAGACTCACCCGGTTATCTCCAGCACCTACCACAAGACCCACAGGAAGCCAGGAGCTGGCAGAATGCCCGCACTCAATAAAGTCTTGTGGATTACCTGACCTAGTGGCTACCAGAGTGGAGTGGTCATGATTTTATTGAGGAACAATGGAAGGGTCCCCCAAAGTCACCCAATTCATATGGCTGGTTGCCATCAATTTCACCCCCCGAGAGGAATTCCTTGAGAGAATGGTACTGAACTTATCACCGATCAGCAATATCTAAGTGTGGCTTACTGAAAGATTGGTACAGGATGCAGATGTCCACCTTTACCACCTGCACAGGTTTTCCACTAGAATCTACTATTCTCAGGGAGTCCGCAGCAGGGACCAGTTGTACACCTTGCTATGATTTAGTTGAAATACGTCACACATCTAGAAAGCCAAAAAAGAATCCTTTACTTAAAGGATAGGAAAAGAGAATAACTTGTATTGAGCCCATATTCTCCCCCTGGCATTTTATGTATACCTCATAGGAATATTATGACTTTATTATGTATCATGAATTACTATGATCAATTGCTTTTCTACCAATACATAGCTGAAAAGAGTCACTAAAGCCAAAAGGAAATATAGAGGAGCCTCAAAGGGGGTCATTTTGGAAGCTATGGCAGAGGGCATGTGATGGTAGAGAGCATCAGATGGCTGTGTTGGCCCTGAGAGAGGAATGTGGGGGACAGGGAACTCCAGCTATGGAGGGGGCACTGGGAGAAGGGTCACCTCCTCTGTAATATCCCTTGGTGTCAGCTGCCGTCACAAAATCTCTACAGAATTCTGTCTTCTGTGTTCTTGCTTCTACACCCCATTTACATATACATACCCTAATACCCACATACATACATACCTCAAAGCATGTGTTCTTTCTAACTTGTCCTTTTGCTTTAATGCTGAAAAATAAAGATGGTTGTTGTTATAGAGCTGAGTTTTTTCTTGCTTTTTGCTTATGAAAACAAAGAGATTGAAATGGTAATTACTTTTTCCTTTTATCTTTTACTGGATTGTTCCTTTTAGGCATTTTTCAGCAGTGTCTTTCTAAGACCTCTCAGGCACCCCTGTAACCACTTCTTATAAATTGCTAAATTATTTCCTACCCACCAAAAGCATCTCTTCCTTTCCTGAAAATTACTGGACTTCATATGCATAATGTAGACAGGAACAAGATGATATCTAGCCACTTACAATTAGGATCTTATTCCTTCTGAAGTTTAATTATTGATGAATAGTAATAAGATGCAATGTTTTACACCAATTGTAATTCCAAAATAAGGATAATTATTAGGAAAAATCTTTATAGAAATTTCTAGAATATAATTTTTATTATCAAATAAAGTTTGATATTACATAGGGACTTATCCAAGAAAATAAAAAGTAATAAATGATATTACTTAAATTCGTTGGGAAAATAAATATAGTTGTATGCATTATCAGTTCAATAACTTTTAACCAAACACCAAAAATATCAAAAGTTATCTTATTTGGCTCCTTAAATTAAAAGAAAATTATGTTTACAAATTAATTTCAATAATGCTTATTTTTTAAAAGTCATTATTCCAAATATATTGCTATTAGTACTATAACTGCCAATAAAACTGGTTACTTTAACTTTTAAATTATTTTGCCTCTATCAACATTGGATTTCCTTCTTATTGTTGAGCTGCAAGAGTTTTTCATTCTGGACGTGTCTTTTATCAGATAGAGAGTTTGCAATTTTTTTTAGAGTCTGTGGCTTCTCTATTTTCTCAGTGATGTCATTTGAAAAAATCAAAGCTTTTTAATGTTGATAAAACTCTAATTTTTAATTGTTTTATGGATTGAGCTTTAGCGTTCATGTATGGAAATTTTTGCCTATGCCAAGATGAAATTTTTTTCCTATACCAAATATCTTGTTCTGGAAGTTTATAGTTTTAGCTCTTACATAGATCCAATTTGGCCTAATTTTTATGTATGACATGAAGTAGAGGTCTAAGATCATTTTATCGCATATTTTATTTCTTTAAAAATATATTACCTAGAGTTGCCTTGGAAACATTTTAAAAAATCAATTGATTGTAAATATGAGGGTTTATGTCTAACCTCCCTATTTCATTCCATTGATCAATATGTCTATGGTCTTGATAGTGTAGCTCCATGGTAAATCTTGAAATCAGACCACAGAAGTACTCCAACTTTGTTCTTCACTTTCCATTTTGTTTTGACTATTTCTAGGTCCTTTGCACTTCTGTAAAAACTTTAGGGACAGGTCATCAATTATTATGAAAAAGCCTGCTAGGATTTTTATAGTAATTGCATTTGGTCTGCACATCAATTTGATGACAAGAGCCATTTTTAAACACTGGTGAGTACTCTTTGATCCATAAACATGGTATTTTTTCCATTTACACAAATCTTTCTTGATTCTCTCAGCTGTAGATTTTAGTTTTCTATGAATGTGCCATGCATATTTTTTGTTTAATGTATTCCTATTTTATTAGTTTTAAGCTATTTTGAATGGAATTGTTTTCTTGATTTCACTTTTAGCTACTATATTAATATAGAGAAATACAACTGAATTTTCAGATTGATCTTGTATCCTACAAAATTACTAATCTTATACTAATCTTACTATTAATTCTAGTAGTTTCTTTTTTAGATTTATTAAAAATTATACATATATGATCATGTCTTATTCTAATAAAGACAGTTTACTTGTTCCTTTCCCAACCTTATCCCTTAACTCTTACATCTTGCATCACCCTGCTCCCTCCCAACCAGGATGTGACTCATCCTTTTGTCCTGTGTATCCATGTGGTAAAGGACACCCACCTGTTAGTCACTTAGTAGCTTCTTGTTTATCATGTCACTGTCATACCACAGTGGTGCTTGTGTCCAAGTCACCGTTATTTTACTTAGGAAAGACTCCGAAGCTCAAGAATGGTGATGCTGGCAAAAGAGAAACTGTAAAATGCTTCATTTAAGTGAAAAGATGAACGTTCTCTGTTTACTACAAGAAAAAAAAAATGTATGCTGAGGTCGCTAAGAACTACAGTAAGAATGAATCTTCTCTCTATAAAATTGTGAAGAAATAAAGAGAAATCTGTGCTACTTTTGCTGTTGCACTTCATATTGAAAAAATAATGGCCATAGTACATGATAAGTACTTAGTTAAGATGAGAAAGGCATTGATTTATAGGGTTCAGTACTATAAATCAATAGTTCATGGTTTCAGGCATCCACTGGGGGGTCTCGTAATATATCCCTCATAGATAAGGGGGACCTACAGTAGTTCTTTCAAAAATGTTTGATAAAATTCACCAGTGCAGTCCTTTGAACCCAAGTTTTTTACTTAGTTTCTTGAAAAGATATTTAATTACTAATTCAATTTTCTTATCTTTTATGGAACTATTTTCTTATCTTTTGTGGAATTATTTTGATTTTATGTTTTTGCTTGAGTGAATTTTGGTAATGCATGGGTTTTGCTTTTGTTTTGAAATTTGTTTATTTCATCAACATTGTCTATTTGTTGTCATGAAGTTGTTCATAAAATTCCCTTGCAATACATTTAAGTCTTATAATGTCTGCAATAATGTCTCCTCTTTCATTTCTTTCATGTGTGTGTGTATACTTTGTGCCATCTCTATTTTCTAGCTAATAGTTTGTCAGTTTTATTCATCTTTCAAAGAACCAAATGTTGAATTTATTGATTTTCCTCTATTATGTTTCTGCCTTTGTTTTTATTGCTTTCAATCAATTTTCCTCTCTGATTTTTATTTCTAACTATTTTGGACTTGATTTGTTCTTCTTTCTCTACCTCCTTGATGTAGAACATTAGATTATCAGTTTTAGATCTTTCTTCCTTCTAATATAATCACTTAAAACTGTAAAATACCTGCTGAACATTGAGTTTGCTGCATCCTATAAATTTTGATTTGTTGTGTTTTCATTTGTGGTTTCTTCTTTGACTCACAAATTACTTTTGGAATTATGTTGTTTATTTTCCAAGTATGTGGGATTTTCCCAAATTTCTGTTGATTTCTAATTCAATATGATTACAGTCAGAAAACATGCTTTATGTGATTTCAATCTACATAAATTTAAACATTGACATCAAGATTTGTTTTATGACTACCATATGGTTTATCCTGGAGATTATTCTATATACATTTGAAATTAATATGTATCCTACTGTTGTTTGGTAAAGTTCCTGAATATGTTATTAGATCCAGTTGGATAATAGTGCTGTTCCAGTTTTCTAGCTTCTTAGTAGTTTTAAAATCTCCAATTATAATTGTTAAATTGTCCATTTTTCCACTCAGTTCTGTCAAGCTCTTCTTCATTTGGAAGGGGAGTCTCTGTTCTTAGGTGCATATTTTTCCTTTCATCATTATGAAATTTCATTTTTGCCTTTAGTAATATTTTAAAGTCTATTTTGTCTGACTTAGCCACTCTAGATCTCTTATATTTACTACTTGTATGCTAGATCTTTTTCTATCCTTTTAATCTATTTGATTAAGTTTACTCTGTGCATTTCTAAGTTCCTATTGATTTGAAGATTGCACATTCTGATTTTTCCTTGTGATTTTTAAAAAAATTAACAATCACATTTAAACTTAAGATTTTGTCAAGCTGGAGAGTTGGTTTTTCACATTTACAATTAAATAAGCTTAGCCTGGTTGCATTTCTCTCTTATCGACTATCTCTCCCATTGATATTAAATATATCCTTTATTGTAGTTTTAGATTTAAAAAAATCAACTTTATAAAACTAAATAAATAATTCTAAATTCTATCATTGTTATATTTTTATATTTCTGGTTCTCCTAATCTTGGTTATTCTTTGTCTTGTACTCATATCACTTTTTCTAGATTCCATATACAAGTAATTCTTCCAGGGAAGGTATGTTAGTGTTAAAATTTCTAAATCTTTGCATGTCCAACACTGCACTTATTTTGTCCTCTTATTGAACAGTTGTTTAAATAGAAATAAAACCCATTCAAAGTAATTTTCTTGAAGAAATTTGAAGACTTTGCTGTTACTTTTCATAATACATTTTGAAGGCAAAGTGTCTTCTTATTGATTTATTTCACATTTATTTCTTTGTAAGTTAGTTTTCTCTCTAAAATCTTTTAAGGTTGTTATCTTTGTTCTTGGTGTTCTGAGATCTCACCATTATGCAACCTGATGAAGAATCTTCTTTTGCTCTTGGTCTGTACTCGGTGATCACTTCCAATTTAGTGATTTCCTTTCTTTTGCTCTGGGAAATTTTATTCCATGATATTAATGACATCATTTATTTCTCTATACATTGGATATCTTTTCTTTTCTTTTTTTTTTTTTTTTTTTTTTTTTTTTTTTT
>PVJS01052014.1:0-13770 GCA_004027185.1 Glis glis
GCTCTCTCTCTCTCTCTCTCTCTCTCTCTCTCTCTCCCTCTCTCTCTCCCTCTCTCTCTGTCTCTGTCTCTCTCTCCTTAGTGAGGCCCTCCGCAACTTCGTGAGACCCGGTTTCAAAATAAAGTATAAAAAATAGGGCCGGGGGCGTAGCGCGGAGGTAGAACGCCCCTGTATTCAATCCCTGGTACCGCAAAAAAAATAAATAAATAAATAAAAAATAAAATAAAATAGGGCTGGGGGTGTGACTTGGAGGTAGACTGTCCCTGGGTTCAATTCCCAGTACCACAAAATAAATAAATAAATAAGTAAATACATAAATACATAAATAAATTTTTAAAAAAGAGTCGGGTGTGGTGGTGCACGCTTGTAATCCCAGTACTTGGGAGACTGAGACCGGAGGATCCAGGTTCGTGGTCAGCCTCAGCTACTTAGTGAGGCCCTCCGCAACTTAGTGAGACCCTGTTTCAAAATAAAGAATAAAACTAGGGCTGGGGGTGTAGCTCGGAGGTAGAATGCCCCTGGGTTCAATCCCCACAAGCAAAAATAAAGGCCACCCAGCCAGGCGGGAGGGGACAGCTCGTTTTCCAGGCCCTGGGCAGGCGGAGGTCAGGTGGGGCGGCTCCTCCTGCGTCCTGGCTGGCTTTTTATCTGACTTTGCAATTCTGCCTCGCACGGGCTCACTGCCAGCCCCTTTTTCTTGCTTCCCTAAGAAAATCCAGGCCTGAGCTTTCCCAGGGGGTTCTGGGCTGGAGAGGCGTGGGCGATGCCAGGATGCGTGCCCACCCGGCTCCTGCCCCAGCGGCAGGCTCCCTGTCGGGCTGCACCAGCTTCTCCTCTCTTCCCAGCATGGCTGTGGACTTCCAGAAACCCGCATGCCTGCCTCCCACCCTGCCCGGGTCTGGGCCCTGCCGCCCTGAGCCCGGGTTCCTTCAGGCCGCTCTCCCGGTGGGTGAAACGGCGATTCCCCAGGGGCCCTGGCTCCCTGCTCTTTCTCCAGCCCGGGGCACCCTGAACGTCATGGGAGCCACATGGTAGAGTTGTTTAAAATGCAGATTTCAAGCCCAGCGTGGTGGCGCACGCACGCTTGTCATCCCAGTACGTGGGAGGCTGAGACAGGAGGATGGCAGGTTCCTGACCAGCCTCAGCAACTTAGTGAGACCCTGTTTCAAAATTTAGAAAAATTAAAAGGCCTCAGGGTGTAGCTTAGAGGTAAAATGCCCCTGGGTTTAATTCCCAATACAAAAAAAAATTAAAATGCAGATTTTAGGGCCTTAGCCCCAAAAGTGATGAATTAGCTGGCTTGGTGCCGTGACCCCGGGAACATGCATTCTATCTTTCACTTTTATTTATTTATTTGTTTATTATTTTTTGTGGTCCTGGGGATTGAACCCAGGGGCATTCTACCTCCCAGCTACACCCCCAGCCCTATCTCTTTTTATTTTTTATTTTGAAACAGGGTCTCACTAAGTTGCCGAGGACCTCACTAAGTAGCTGAGGCTGGCCGCGAACCTGGATCCTCCGGTCTCAGCCTCCCAAGTACTGGGATTACAAGCGTGCGCCACCACGCCTGGCTGGGAACTTGCATTTTAAAGCCACTCCTCTGGGCCCTCCCCATAAATGGGATCCTGACACTGGAGGGTCCAGGAACCAGGATTTTCAAGCCCTGATCTGATTCCCTATAGCAGCCCCCCTGGAGACAGGAACTTGAAGCCAGGTAGAGATAAGAGCGCTAAAATGAACGCCAAATAGAGAATTTCTCCTGTAAACTCTACATCCAAATGAGGACCTGGTGTACCCCGGCATCCCATTCAGAGTTGATGTGCTCTCAGGCGTACAACTCCCCTGAAGGGAAGGAGACCTCTTATCTCTCCCCCTTCTCCTGTGCCCAGAGAGGCCCTGCAGTCTCAGGAGTCACACAGCAGGGAGATTCTGAAAGTGCGAGAGGTGGGGGAAGAATTGTGGTCAGGGGACAGGAGAGCAGGAGGTCTGTCCCGGGTTCAATGTCCTCGACCTCAGGTCCCTTTTCTCCTTCCCAGCAGCTCTGAGAGTCCCTCAGAAAGGGGGCTGGCCAAGCCGGGTGTGGTGGTGCACGCTTGTCATCCCAGTACTTGGGAGGCTGAGACGGGAGGATCCGGGTTCGCGGACAGCCTCAGCTACTTAGTGAGGCCCTCCGCAACTTAGTGAGACCCTGTTTCAAAATAAAGGATAAAAAATCAGGCTGGGGGTGTAGCTTGGAGGTAGAATGCCCCTGGGTTCAATCCCCGGTACCGCAAAAAAAGGGGGGCTGGCCGTGGGGGAGAGGGGTTGTCACTTTATACCTGCCGTGGCCCCCACGTTCCACGCACTTTGGACACGTTCTTTCCCACTGACGTCTGTGGCTATGGAGGGCCCCCGAAGGTTGCCCCAGAGTCAGGCCGGATTGGGGGAGTGAGCCACAGACGTGCAAATCCACGTCCCCGGGCCTCGGTTTCCTCATCTGTGAAATGTGAGCAGTCACAGGCCGCCCTGCAGGGATGCTGCGACCAGCCAGGTGAGAAGGTACACGGAGCCCGTAGGCAGGTGCCTGGCACAGAGGAGTCCCTGGAAAGGTGGACAGTCCCCATTCTCATGACAACCCCTGGGGCTCCGTCGGAATGTCCTTGGGCTGCACCAGTGGGTCCGAAGCACTTTCGCAATTATCAAAGGGACCGAATTTGTCCAAAAAAAAAAAAAAAAAACCAAGAAACAATGATAAAAGCGAGAGCTGCCACATCGCCCCATCCTGTGTCCCCAGACTTGGGAGAACTGCGGAAGCCCAACCCTCACCGAGGGCAGGTCTGGAGTGGGCTGCCGGCTGGCTCTGCAGGCATCGCCCCTTCCTGGGTGGGCGCCCGAGAAGTGGGCACACTGGTGTGCAGACTGTCGCTGCCACCACTGGCCTGGGGACCGGGGGTGGCCCATGGCGGAGGGTTCTGCCGCCGAGCTAACCCTAACCCTAACCCTTTGAGTGCTGAGGGCTGCCGCCCCTGATCGCAGGGGTGTTCCTGGAGGGTCCCCTGTTGGGGTCTGGGATCCCCGACTGGAACCCCCATTCAGTGACACCCCCAGGTCTGTGCGAAGGGGGCACCTGGTGCCGTGTGAACCCCATCTCTGCCTCCTTCAGCAGGAGGGGGTCCTGGGCACAGAGCGTGGAGGGGGGAGGGACCAACTGAAGGTCACAGAGCCAGGAGGTGGCAAATCCCTGCAGGACCTGAAGCCAACCACGGCACTGCCCTGGGGTCTTTTTTTTTATTATTATTGAACCCAGGGGACATTCTACCTCCGAGATGCACCCCAGCCCTTTTTTATGTATTTATTTTTGAAACAGGGTCTGGCTAACTTGCTGAGACTGACCTCGCACCTGCGATCCTCCTGTCTCAGCCTCCCGAGTACTGGGATGACAGGTGTGCGCCACCACCTGGGGTCTGCCCTGTGTGAGGCAGCCCACCCTGCGCTGCCCAGCGGGACAGCCCGCCCCCCTCCCCGGGTCGCTGAGGCAGGGAAAGCCACCCAGGAGGCTGAAGACATGGTAGGTGCCAGAAACCAGAGAAAGAGAGAGAGAGAGAGAGGGAGGAAGAGCCCTGGAGGGGTTGGGGGGATGCTTGACCATTTCGGGTGGGGGGCTCCGAACTAGGGGGTTCCTGACCAGGGAAAGGCGTGGTTGAGAAAGGACCCGCTTTAGGGCTCTTGAGGGAGGCGCGGCGATGGGGGCCAGCCCAGGGGCTCCCCTTGATCAAGGAGATCCTGCGTGGAGGGGGGGTCCTGAGTAAGGGGCTTGGCTGGGCAGTGGGGGGAAAGGGCCCAGCGGGGGTCTTGGGGGGACCCGGGGCCCAGGGCCCCCGACGGCTGGCGAGGGAGTCGGGATGCAGGGCCGGGGCGCGGAGGGCGCGCGCGGGGAGCTGTCCATGGTGGGCGCGGGCTGCAGGGCCCCGATCGCGGCTGCGCGGCCCGGCCGGAGCCCGGGAGGGTGGGGCGCGACAAAGGAGGCCCCCGGCCGGCGGCCCCGGGACCCCGGCTCCCGCCCCGCGCCCGCCCCGCGCCCGCGCCTACCTGCCGCTGCTCTCCGCCGCGTCCGCGCCGAGCCCCCCGCCCGCCGCCCGCCGCCCGCCGAGCCGCCGCAGTCGCGCCCGCGCTGTCCCCGCCCGCCCGCCCGGCCGCGCTCCGCCCCGCGCCGCCCCGCCCAAGGTCACCGCCGCCCCGGCCCGCAGGGACCCCGGGTGCAGGCGCGGGGGCGATCGGGGGACCCCCAGCGGGCGCCCGGCCAGTCGCCAGGGTCAGTGGCAAGAGGGGGGCAGAGAGGAGGTCACCCCGCCAAGCGAAGGGGACCTGGGGCCGGAGTGCGGGTGGAGGCGCCCGGGCTGGCGGGGCGGTGGGCCAGCTCGGGCGGGCTCAGGAGGGGGCGTCGCTGGGAAGAACAAACTCACCAACCCAGCAGCCCGGAACGGAGGCAGAGGGCCCAAGTCGTGCCCTCCTCCATCACAGGCGTTTGTCCTGGGCAGGGGCGGCTAGGAAAGGGAGGAGCTGCCGCTGCTGGCGGAGGCCAAGAGGGCAGGGTGACCGGTGGAGCCCTGGATGGGTCGGGGGGCCCTGTGAAACTGGAGGGGTGAGGGGGTTGGTACAGCTCTCCAAGACCCTGTTTGCAGTTTTCTGCAAGGAAAGAGGTTATCCCGCCTTTAAACCCAGCACTTGGGAGGCTGAGACAGGAGGATTGCAGGTTCAAGGCCAACCTCAGCAACTTAGTGAGACCCTCAACAACTTATGGAGACCCTGTTTCAAAATAAAATAGGGCAGCCGGGAGTGGGGGTGCATGCTTGTAATCCCAGTACTTGGGAGGCTGAGACAGGAGGATCACGGGTTCCTGGCCAGCCTCTGCAACTTAGTGAGGCCCTGTTTCAAAATAAAAGAATAAAATTGGGCTGGGGGTGTAGCCCAGAGGTAGAATGCCCCTGGGTTCCATCCCCAGTAACACACACACACACACACACACACACACACACACACACACACACCAAGTGTAGCTCAGTGGTAGGTCCCCTGGGTTCTATCCCCAGTGCTACAATAAATAAATAAAGTCTGTCTTCCCCCACAGGGAAGCCTCCATGGTCTGATGGTGTGTCTGGGGTGAAACCAACAAGAGGCCATCGCTCCTCCTCCCTCCTGGAGGCAGGAGACCGGAGGCTCATCTTGACCTCCAATCTCAGAGGACACTGGAGGTTGGGGTCCGGTGACCACACTAGAGGGTCCACCTGGGGGCCAGGGTGACGGCCCCAGGCCCAGCATTAGAGGACGGTGACCCTTCGTGGTGACACCAGCAGCTGGGACCTACAGGAGGGGTGTAATGGAGTTGGTGCATCTTGGCGGTGGTGAGCTCCCCGTCTCAGGGTGTGTGAGCAGATGGTTGGCGCCCTCAGATCCTCAAGAACCCACTGTTTCTCTGGCCCCTTCGTGCTTCCTTGGAGACTCGGCACTGCCCCCAAGACCACCCTGTTCCCTCCAGCACCACTGAAGGAGGGGCACGAGGGGCTCCCTGACTTGGCCCCGCCCTCCTTACTGGCCTCCCAGGCAACCTCCCATCTGCCACTCTGCCATTCAAGGCTCAGTCTCCAACATGAGCCTCCCCAGCTCTAACGCCGCCCGTGGCTCCCTCTGCCTCCTGGGTCAAGGCGCAATATCTTCGCCTGGGGTTCAAGCTCCTTTGTGACCTGATTGGAGCGCTCTCTCCCTCCTCCCCGTCTCTCCTGGGCTGCCCAGACCTGCTTATTCCCCGGCCACACTCCCTCTTGCCCTGCCCTGGCCGCCCCGTCCCCACGTCCCCACCTCAGAGGGTGACCTGGCCCTCTGCAGCCCCGTGGGCAGGCAGAGTCCATGATGGTTTGGGTGTTTGTACCCCCGGGGCGCAGCCCCTGAGCCTCAGTTTCTCTGTCTCATAGTGAGGATCGCTGTTCCTTTTCAGGGCTACCAGGAATAGACCATCGTGACGTCCGCCTGCGCTCAGGGGTGACACCGGGCCCGGAGCCTTGACCCTGCCTCTCCCGAGCCCAGGCGGGGCTGGCCGGCTCCTCCGCTCCTCCGGGCGCGGGCCCAGGCCGGGCAGGCTGACTCATGCGCAGGAGAGCGGGCCCAGCAGTCATTTCGCGCTGCTGCTGCTGCTATTTATAGCAGCCAGGCCAGGCTCTGGGCCTCGTGAGCCGGGACCTCCGTTTCCTTCTCCCTGGGGCTTCGGAGCACCCGAGACAAGGGTGGCAGTACAGCCCTCCGGGCCTCTGGGCGGGGCCTGGCCAGGGCGGTGGGCACTGCCAGCCCTGCCCCTCCTAGGGGAGCTGGGGACAGCGGGATGTGGACACCGAGCAGTCTGAGAGCCAATGCTGGGACCGAGGGTCTCTGCCCCCCGCCCCAGCATCCCTCAGACCCACTCCCTCTTTGGATACTCCTTGAACATCCCGAGTGCCAGAGGTGGACAAGGAGGGACTTGAGAGGCCACTGCCTCGTCGGCAGGGAGAGGAGGCTCCTGCTTCCCACCCTCAGCTCTAGCCAGCCCCCAAGATGGAAAGGGTCCCCAGGAGCCGGGCATGGTGGTGCCCGCCTGTCATCCCAGTACTCGGGAGGCTGAGACAGTAGGATCTCGGGTTCATGGTCAGCCTCAGCAACCATTTAATATATAATAAGGATGCTGAGACTGGTCTCGAACCTATGATTCCCCTGTCTCAGCCTCCCAAGTACAGGGATTATAGGTGTGTACCACCATGCCCGGCTAAGGATATCATTGGTTAAAATGCAGTTTGCTTTTAAAATAAATAGGCTGGCATCCGCAAGCCAGGTTTCTGCCTGTCAGCACCCATGGGAGCTGCCTGCTGAGCCCAGCGCATCATGGAAGACACAGGCCTCTGCAAGGTAGCCGCCTGGCCCTGGAGGTGGCCCGGGCTTCCCCTGGCCTGCGGGGGCTTCGTCACCACCATTCGGAGGAGTGGGGTCACTGACGCCTTTATCACTGTAGGATAACTAACGTCTGTGACACTTGGGCGTCTTCCCAGAGAGCCCAGGCCACTTTGGTCATCATTAAAAAAAGGCTGATAGGCCGGGCGTGGTGGCGCACGCTTGTCATCCCAGTACTTGGGAGGCTGAGACAGGAGGATTGCAGGTTCGCGGCCAGCCTCAGCTACTTAGTGAGACCCTGTTTCAAAATAAAGAATAAAAAAATAGGGCTGGGGGTGGAGCTTGGAGGTAGAATGCCCCTGGGTTCAATCCCCAGTACTGAAAAAAAAAATAGAGAAAAAAGCTGATACTTGGGAGGCAGAGACAGGAGGATCGCAGGTTCGAGGACAGCCTCAGCAACTTAGCAAGACTTTCAGCAATCTAGCAAGATAGCAAAACCCCGTTTCAAAATAAAAAATAAAAGCTGGGCGTGGTGACGCATGCTTGTCATCCCAGTACTTGGGAGACTGAGACAGGAGGATCGCAGGTTCGAGGACAGCCTCAGCAAGTAGTGAGACTCAGCAACCTAGGGAGACCGTTTCAAAAACAAAAAAATAAAAAGGGTTGGGGGTGTAGCTCAGAGGCAGAACGCCCGTGGACTCAATCCCCAGTACTAATCCCTAGTACCAGGTGTGGGTGGGTGGGCTGGGACAGGTGGGCTGCAGGGCAGAGGGGCCAAAGCTGGGGGCCAAGGCAGGTCCGAAGGCACTGGGGGCTGGCAGCTGTGTCCCATGGCTGCCATCTTTTCCGGACCCCGCGAGATGCCAATGGGCCCGGTGCCACCCTCCCCGTCCCCGCCCCCGCCCCCGCTAATAACTTCTGAAGCAGAAACACAAACAAGAGACAACACCGGCGACACGCTGTTATTACCGTCCTCAGCTCAGCCCCAGGCGGGGGCCCCGCCGCTTCCTCCACCCGCCTCTCCAGATGGAGGGGGGACCTGCCAATCCAGCTGGGGACCCTCGCACTGCAGTGGGGGGCATGCTGGGAGCCTCAGAGTGCTGAGCAGTGTCTCTGGCCTCCACCTGCTCCAGGTCAGGGGCACCCCCAGACAGGACACCCCCAGATGTCCCCGGACATCCCTCAGGGCAGAAGCACCCCAATTGAGATTCAGTTTGTAAAAGAGATCGCTGAGAAGGAAGCGCCCCCCTCCCCGTTTCTGCAGGCCACAGGACCCTCCTGGGACACTGGAACTGCAGAGGTGGACGAAGCCCTTGGTGGCCGGCTCTGGCCAGCCAGTCGGCCCCACGGTGCTTAGGACAGCCAGCTCCGCGCCCAGGGCTGCCGTGTGGCCGTGGGCAGCGGTGACTCCGCGGCCTTCTCTAACTGGAAGCTCCTGGACCGCGGGCCCGTGTGTGCATGGTTGGGTGGGCTGGCACCATGGGAAGCCCCTGGTCCCAGCTAAGAGCCCAGGACTGAGCCTGTCCCTATGACCACAGCAGACCTCGGTGGCTTGGGGCAGAGGGCGGCTGATGAGCAGGCTGTGGGTCCCTCAAACCTCTTGGGGTCCCAGTGTCCTCAGTGGGACCGGGATAAGCTTTTGGGGAATCCCAGGGCAAGAAGGGCAGCCAGGCACGGCCGTAGCCGGCAGACCTGAGTTGTGGCAGCGGCAGGCCTTCCCGGGGCTGGGGTGCCCAAGCCGCTGAGTGAGGGGCCAGATGCTCTGCCTGGACTCTCAAGTTTCCTTGTAATCCCAGTACTGGGGAGGCTGAGACAGGAGGATTGCAGGTTTGAGGACAGCCTCAGCCAAGTAGTGAGATTCTCATTAACCTAGCGAGACCCTGTTTCAAAATAAAAATAAAGGGAGTCGGGCGTGGTGGCGCACGCTTGTCATCCCAGTACTTGGGAGGCTGAGATCGGAGGATCCGGGTTCGCAGCCAGCCTCAGCTACTTAGTGAGGCCCTCTGCAACTTAGACCCTGTTTCAAAATAAAGAATAAAAAATAGGGCTGGGGGTGTAGCCTGGAGGTAGAATGCCCCTGGGTTCAATCCCCAGCACCAAAAAAAAAAAAAAAAGTAAAAATAAAGGAAGTCAGGTGTGGTGGCGCACGCCTGTAATCCCAGTACTTGGGAGGCTGAGACAGGAGGATTGCAGGTTCAAGGACAGCCTCAGCAAATAGTGAGGCTTTCATCAACCTAGCAAGACCCTGTTTCAAAATAAAAATAAAATAGGGCTGGGGATGTAGCTTGGAGGTAGAATGCCCCAGGTTCAATCCCCAGTGCCACACATAAATGAATGAATGAATGAATAAATGAATAAATACATAAATAAAATAGGGCTGGGGGTGTAGCTTGGAGGTAGAATGCCCCTGGGTTCAATCCCCAGTAACACACACACACACACACACACACACACACACACACACACACACACACAATATATATATATTTTTTAGATGGGTGTGACGGTACACACCTGTAATCCTAGTACAAGGGAGGCTGAGATACAAGGATCACAGGTTTAAGGCCAGCCTCAGCAATGTAGTAAGGCTCTCAGAAACCTAGTGAGACCCTGTTTCAAAACAAAAAGTAAGCCACGTGTGGTGACGCACACTTGAAATTGCAAGTACTAGGGAGGCTGAGACAGGAGGATCGCAGATTCGAGGGCAGCCTCAGCAAGTAGTGAGACTCTCATCAACCTAGTGAGACCCTGTTTCAAAATAAAAATGAAAGAGGGCTGGGGATGTAGCTCAGAGGTAGAATGCCTTTGGGTTAAAAAAAAATTTTTTTTTGTAGTACTAGGGATTGAACCCAGGGGCAGTCTACCTCCAAGCTACACCCTCACCCTCAGCCCCCTTTTAAAATGTTTTAAATCTTTTTTTTTTTTTTTTTTGCGGTACCGGGGATTGAACCCAGGGGTGTTCTACCTCCGCGCTACACCCCTGGCCCTATTTTTTATACTTTATTTTGAAACCGGGTCTCACGAAGTTGCGGAGGGCCTCACTAAGTAGAGAGAGAGAGAGAGAGAGAGAGAGAAAGAGTTGAGGCTGGCCGCGAACCCAGATCCTCCAGTCTCCACCTCCCAAAGTACTGGGATTACAAGTGTGTGCCACCATGCCCGGCCTTGTTTTAAATCTTGAAACAAGGTCTTGCTAGGTTGCTGAGGGTCTCACTGAGTTGTTGAGGCTGGTTTTGAACTTGCGATCCTCCTGTCTCAGCCTCCCAAGTAGTGGGATTATAGGCGCACACCACCGTGCCCTGTTTCCTGAGATTTCTGACTGGGCCCCAGGGGTGTGCAGGGGGCCGGTTCAGTGGTCATTTGGAATATTTTCACACCGAGGGGGGCGATGTGATCTCAGAGGCACCTCTGAAGGGGGAGGCAGAGAGGTGGCATGGGGACAGTGGGGACAGGCTGGTGTCCCCAGGGGTGTGGAGGGACGCTTCCTCTGCTTTCGGCTGTGCTGGGGAGGAGACACGGCACTGGAGCCCAGGGGAGACGGCTCTGTCCCTTGTGGGTGGGTTCCTGCTGTCGCCACAGGCAGCTTCCCCCAGCCAGGCGCAGGCTCTGTCCCCTGCAGGGGACCTGGCAGCCCCAGGTCCCGCCCACAGGGTGGCTCCGAGCGGGGTGAAGCCGGGCCACAGCGATGCTTCCACACCCACGGGCTGCACCATGAGGGGAGTCAGGCTGCACGGAGCTCAGGCACGGCTTCCCTGGAAAAAGATTCAGACTGAAGTTGCTAGAAACGGGCCTCAGACTTGCAACAGCGATGGAGTGGGACCGGGCTGGAGGACTTGGGGCGGGAGGACGCATGTCCTGGGCCCAGAGCTGGGGTCTGAGCCCCGGTTTATTCACAGGGTCGAGGGGGTCGCCTGGCTCCCCAGGGGCTCAAGGCCTGGGCTGTTTCTGAGGTTTTTCTTCCTGTGCCTGGTGTCCTGCCAGCTGGGCCGGGTGGCCTTGGACAAGTCACTACTGGTCCTGGATGGGGACAGGAGGCCCTGCCCAGCCCAGGGGCCCACACAGATGGGGGCCTTCTGTTGGGGAGCTCACCTGTCCCCTTGTCAATGGGGTTCAGATGGGGGTGGCAGGCTGAGTGTCAGGCCAAGGAAGTCTAGCAAGGAGCACCGGCCCTAAGGCTGATGGTGTACGCCTGTCATCCCAGTATTTGGGAGGCTGTGACAGGAGGATCACAGGTTCAAGGCCAGCCTTGGCAACCTAGCAAGGCCCTCAACAACTTAGCAAGACCCTGTTTTTTGCGGTACTGGAGACTGAACCCAGGGGCGTTCTACCTCCGAGCTACACCCCCAGCCCTATTTTTTTTATTCTTTATTTTGAAACCGGGTCTCATGAAGTTGCGGAGGGCCTCACAAAGTAGCTGAGGCTGGCCGCGAACCCAGATCCTTTAGTCTCAGCCTCCCAAGTACTGGGATGACAAGCGTGCGCCACCATGCCGGGCTGCAAGACCCTGTTTGAAAAAAATAAAATAAAAGGGCTGGGGGTGTAGCTTGGAAGTAGAATGACAGTTCAATCCCCAGTACCCCCCAAAACAACAAAGGAGCGAGAGTGAGTGTGTATTCCTGCAGCAGCCTGACACCAGATGGCTGAGGGGCCACGGAGGAAGTGGGGCCCCGAGACTGCAGCCAGAGGTGGGTGCGGGGCTGGAGGCCAGCGCCAGGCAGCCGGGCAAGGTGAAGCGGGGAGAAGCCGCGAGGAGCAGGCCGGCTCCATTCTGCTGCACCAGGGCTGGTGGCTTTCAGCAGGCAGGGCAGAGTCCCAGGGGCAGACAGCTCAGCTCCCCTGCCCGGGTCCCAGGGTGCAGGGCTGGGGTTGCCGCGGTGACGGCGCTTGCAGAAGGGCTCCCAGCTCCTGCCTCCTGCGCCCTCGGGGTGAGGGACCTGCAGTGTGTCTGTGTGTGTGATGGGGGTTTGCTCTGCCTGGCCCAGCACCTATTTGCAGAAGCCCCTCTTCCCCTAGAGACCCCGGGGCATGTGCAGGGCTGGGAAGCCATGGCCAAGCTGCCTCCCCGCCCACCCACCTCTCAGGAGGGCACCAGGCTCCTGCCCAGGGGGCTCGGCCCCCCCAGTCCAGGGCGCTGCGGCAGGAAGAGGGCACCTCTGTGGTTCAGGGCGAGCTAGTCCTCGGGTGGGTGACTGAGCCTTGCCCGTCCCCAGCAGGCGTGACCTCCCAGCAGAAGGGACAGAGCCCCTCGTGTCACTGTGGAAGGCATGGCCTGTGTGGAGGGGCTCCTTTTAGCAAGTGCTCACGATGTGGCGCTGCAGCAGCATGAACCCCTCACCAGCCCTCTGACCTGGGGCGCTGGGGTGGGGTGGGGCAGGCGCCGGAGGACAGAGGCCCCGAAGGCCCTGGCTGATTCCTGCGGCTCGGCTGGCCGGCTGGGCCCGACCATCCTGTCCATGCAGGGCTGGGTCTGACCTCACCTGGACACCCCGCCCTGCCTCCCTGAGGGACGGGGGCCCCTGCCCAGAGTCGACATGGCCACACAGCTTTGGTAAATAAAGAGTATTTTTAGAATTGCATCAGTGCTCCGAGGGTCGGGGTAGGGATCGGGGTGCGGCTTGGTCCCAGAGGGCTCCCCGGGCTTGGCCCAGGGCCCTGGCGCTCCCTTGGGCGCAGGTGGCCTGTTTCCAGTCCCGGGCAGCATGGAGAGGTGGATGAGGGAAGGACAGGACGGTCACCACTTGAGGAAGACCATCCCGGCCAGCACGGTGTAGCCCAGCACCAGGAAGAGGACCTTGAGCAGCCGGTCGCCCTTGTCCTCCAGCTCCTTGGCCAGGATCTCCAAGAAGGTGACGAAGAGGAAGGTGCCGCCCGCCAGGCCCTGCAGCAGCACGGAGGCCACGCTGCTGGGCACGCCCCGCGCGCTCTCGATGCCCAGGCCGATGCCGATGCCCAGCGGGATCATGGTGCTCACGGTGACCGCCAGCTTGGCCGCGTCCCGCAGGGGCATGGCGCTCCTGGCCATGCTGATGCCCAGGGCCACGGCCACCAGCGTCTCGTGGATGGCCACCCCCACGAACAGGCTCACCACCTTCTCCCCCTCCTCCTGCAGGCCCAGCGCCAGGCCCTCGAAGATGGAGTGGGCCGACAGGGCGAAGACCAGGCTGAGCAGGCGCAGCGGCCCCGAGCGCGACAGCTCCTGCACGCGCAGGTGGGGGCCGTGGGCGTGGCCCCGCGCGCCCCCCATGAAGGGGCTCTCGTACTCCGAGTCGCTGCCCACGTCGGAGCCGGCGTTGAAGGTCTCCAGGTCGATGAAGGACGGCTTCTCCTTGCGGAAGGTCAGCACCAGCTGCTCCAGGAAGACCGTGAGGAAGAAGCCCAGCATCATGAGGGTCTCGGCCAGCGGGTAGTCGGTGCTGATGTGGCCGAGACTCAGCACCTGCTGCAGCTGGGGACACACGGGAGGAAATCAGGCGGGACGGCGGGCAGATGTCGCCATGCGGTGCGTGAAGGCCAGACACGCCCCATCGCAGCAGAGGTTAACAAGGGGAAGGGGAGATCTGGGAATCAATAATCCCAGTACTTGGGAGGCTGAGACAGGAGGATTGTAGGATCAAGGCCAGCCTCAGCAAGTTAGGGAGACCCTTAGCAACACAGCAAGATCCTGTTTCAAAACAAAAATAAAAAGTGCTGGGGGTGTAGCTCAAAAAACAAAATAACAGAAACCTAGAAAAGGGGGGAGGAGCCGGGAGTGGTGGCGCACACTTGTAATCCCAGTACTTTGGGAGGCGGAGACCGGAGGATCTGGGTTCGCGGCCAGCCTCAGCGCTCTCTCTCTCTCTCTCTCTCTCTCCCTGTCTCTCTCTCTCTACCTAGTGAGGCCCT
>PVJS01052015.1:0-13770 GCA_004027185.1 Glis glis
TAAAAAGAGAGAGAGAGAGAGAGAGAGAGAGAAAGAGAGAGAGAGAGAGAGAGAGAGAGAGAGAGAGAGAGACAGGGAGAGAGGGAGAGAGAGAGCAAGAGAGCTGAGGCTGGCTGCGAACCCGGATCCTCCGGTCTCCACCTCCCAAAGTACTGGGATTACAAATGTGCGCCACCACACCCAGCTCCATTTTCATTTCTAAAGGCCCCTTTTGTACCCAAGTGCTTCCTGACTTCTGTCACATCATTTCTGAAGTCTTTCATGTGTGTATCATTTTCTCAATGTCTTTTAGTTTGTGTTTAAAAACGTGGTCACATTTGTGTAAACAGGTCTTTATGGTGTGCTTTTATTGTCTGTATGGATGCCTTTCTACTCACATCCTCATAGTAGCTTTGCCCTCTATGTTTTTTTATAGCACACTCCCAGTTTTACTGAATTTTTAGAAGAAGCTATGGCTCACAGAACTTTGCTTTTATTTTGTTTTCATATAATGTTTCAAAATTTGGCACTTGTAAGCCAGGCGTGGTGGCCACGCTTGTAATTACAGTACTTGGGAGGCTGAGACAGGAGGATTGCAGGTTCGTGGCCAGCCTCAGCTACTTAGTGAGGCACTCTGCAACTTAGTAAGAGTGTGTTTCAAAATAAAAGAATAAAAATCGGGCTGGGGGTGTAGCTCAGAGGTAGAATGCCCCTGGGTTCAATCCCCACTACCACAAAAAAAAAAAATGGTACTGTTTTCTGAGATTTCTTCTTATTCTCTCTGTAGGTGCAAACAGCAAAGTAATTTATAATGTAAAACAAATGAGATTATCGTCAGAATTTTAAAGAGCCATGCTTTATGCCAAAGCAAATTGAAATTGCTTATTTAAGATACTCAAGGAAAGAAAATGTAATGAATGGGTTTTATATCCAGAAAATCCGATTCTCAGATATGAAGGAAACAGATGGTTATCAACATGCAAGAACTTAGTTTGATCACCAGTTCTTCCTAAGTATTGCATTAGAGAACGAGCTTCTGACAGCAACAACGACTAAGATGTTATCAACTTAAGGACTGGTAACATTGGGCATGCATAGCTGCTGATGTTACAAAAAGGGAGACACTGGCCATTTTGGTGCCTGAAGGAACAAAACACTATTAACACATTTGCTAAAGGCATCGAAACTAAATCTGATCACGTCTTTGTGTTCAGCTGATATTTCCCAGCACATTTAGAAGATAGGCAACACATTGAATTGCACTATGAGTATGAATTTAGCAAAAGCTAGGTCATGGGAAACTATAGATGGAACTATGCAGCTCTTCATTGACTAGGAAAGGGATGAGAGCAGGGGGAGATGCGAATTAAAGCAAATTTTATGAATGCACTGTGGGATAATTAAAATTAAATGAACCCAACCAACATATCTATAACCTCAGCTATTTGACATTTGAAATTTACTGTCATATCAAATTTGAAATGTACAATATATTGTTTGTCATATTTACCACACTGTGTAATATATCCTAGAGAAAGAAAAAAGAATCTCCTTCTGTCTAATTGAAGCTTTGTGCCCTTTTACAACCATTTCACTCCCCGCCACCTCTCTAGCTTCTGCAGCCATGATTCTACTCTCTGCTTCCATGAGCTTGACTTCTTTAGACTCCACATGGAAGTGGAGACAAGTGATATTTGTCTTTTTGTGACTGATTTACTTCACTTATCAGAATGTTCTCCAGTTCTCTCCATGTTGTCACAAATGACAATTTTCCTTTTAAATAGTGTTATTCCACTGTGTGTATATCTATATATCTATATCTATATCTTTCTATAGTGCATTTTCTTTGTTCATTCATCTGTAGGTGGATACTTAGGTCGTTTTCATAACTGGCTATTGTGAATAGCTGCAATGAACATGGGAGTGCAGACATCTTCTTGACATACTGCTTTCAAATCTTGGGTGAACAACCAGAAGTAGTATAACTGGATCATATTGTAATTCTAGTTTTAGAATTAGAATTTAATTTGCCTCACTAAAGATCTTCAAAATGCATGGAGCAGATTTGTCTATTATTGAAATAGACAAATCCCTAGTTTTAACTAGGGGTGTTAATATAATACTTTTTTCAGTGATTAATCAAAACAGAAGACAGAAAATCTTCAAGGATATAAAAGGCTGAAAGAACACTAGCAACTAACTTTATCTAATTTACATTTTTAGAACAGTCCATACAAGGATAGAAATATGTATTCTTTTTAAATTCACATGAAACATTCACGAAGAGATATCATATATTAGGTCATAAAACAAGTATCAGTTGAAATCATAAGACATATATTCTCATTATAACAATTAAAACTAGAAATTGATTATAGAAATAAAGCTGGAAATTTTTCAAGTATTTGGATATTAAATCCCTAGTTTTAAGTAACTCATGGTCAAAGAAGAAATTATCAGAAAAATAGGAAATATTTTGAGTTAAATAAAATGAAACTAAAACATCAAAATTTGTTGGATACACCTAAAGGAATCTGTAGTGGGGACTTTATAGACTGAAAAGTTTATATTAGAAAAGAAGAAAGATCTAAAAATTAATGATCTTAGCGTTTACCTTAAGAAGCTAAAAAAAGGGAAAGTTGTGTCCAAGTAAGTAAATAGAAGGAAATACAGCAAAGATTACAGCGGAAATCAATGGCATAGAAAAGCAGAAAAATAATAGAGAAAATCAATAGCATAAAAAGTTGCTATGTTGAATATCAATAAAAATGGACAAACTTCTAACTGGACTGATTGCAGACACCCCAAACACTCACCTTTTCCGAGTCATACTCATTGTTATGGCATTTTATCCAATCGCTGTTCATTATTCGGTTATGAGGTCTGGTCTGGGCACCTTACATCGGTTTAGGACAGCTCTGCAGGGCCAGCCCAACTCCAGAGTGGTGGAGGCCTTGTGAATAATCTCACTGCCCAGTCCTCCTCGAGGTGTCAATTCTGAGTGACTCGCCAGTAAACTCTCTGCACATAAATCTACATCCCAAAATCTGTTTCCTGGAGAATCTCCTGTCAACAGAACTACTCCAAAAATCCCATACTGTTTTAATATTAGGGAATCTGGCATTACAAATTATTCATATTGCAAAAATCACTAGAAGATGGTACTTGAATATGTCTTGTTTCCCAACACTCTCAACTCTGACCTCCCTAACTTAAGTCAAGCGACTGCTCCTGGCACCAGGTAGCTCAATGCAGATAAGGCTTGAAGTCTGTGGGGCAGAGCTGTGGTGGAGCTTTCTCCATGGGCAGGGAGAGAGCAGTATCCACATCTGTGAGTTGAGAGAGCAGAGAGGCCAATAGAAATCCAGAAATAGACCTTCATGTATTTAAGAATCAAGTACGCAAAAAATGCACAATTTCAAGTCAGTAGACGAAGAAATAATATTCAATAATTACTGTCACAGCTGTCTATTTTGGAATTTAAAACCGTGGAATAAATAGATGTATCAGACACCACAATATATTCCAAGTACTCTGAATATTTAGGTATTAAAAAAAACTATATAAGGTTATGGGAAAACAATGACCTAGAAAAATATTGGCAGATCTTTTGAAGACATGTACTTAATTTATTTTGTATATACCCAAAGTTGTTAGAAATTAGTAACAAATGCCCAAAAGGTTCATTTAACAATTCAAAACTGACAATTCAGAAAGAACTATACATGACTGATAACATCTGTGTGAACAGATGGCGCACCTGACTAGCAATTAAAGCAATGCAAATCGAAATGAAGATTCAATCATTTTCAGTATCAGAGGAAGGCAGGAAGCTAAATGCACAGTAGTGAACTATCATAGAATGTATTATCACTAAATTTTTATATGTATCTTAGTGGAAAGCTTTCCAAGACGTATTATTAAGCATCAGAGAAGTAGGGCATGAGAGACTTTGCACAGCATGATTCTACTTTTGTTCAAGAACTCTAGCATACCCGGTACACATGTCAAGAGGAAGGAGTGGAAGACTGAACCCCAAGATGTCGGTAATTATATCTGAGCAGTAAGATCAAGGGTGATATATCACATTGGGTGATATGTTTGTCCTATATCTCAGAGTTTCCTATAATAACCACATATCACTTTTGTAAATAGGGAAAGATAGAATGAAATTAGTAGCACCCATTTAGCTATGAGTTGGATGGCTAGCCATTAACTTTATGATTGTTATAGATTTCATGTTTCTGAATCCTGGGGCAGAAACTGTAGAAGGGATATACAATATTGTTAAGCAAACTTTCAAATGGCCCTTCTGATTTTATTTTCTGTTTCAAGTATATCCACCTTATAGTTGGCAGAAAATTCTCCTGGATACTGGCAAAAGGGAGTTGTTGGCATTAGATGAGACTTTGTACCCCTTAAAGACATTATTTTGGTGATTGGGAAAAAAGTTGTGTAAGAACTTGCATGTCCAGATTCAACTGTAAGCCAAATTTCCACAGAAGGGATCTGATTC
Source organism: Glis glis (assembly GCA_004027185.1). Taxonomy (NCBI): domain Eukaryota; kingdom Metazoa; phylum Chordata; class Mammalia; order Rodentia; family Gliridae; genus Glis; species Glis glis. The sequence goes on from PVJS01052015.1 coordinate 4,496, forward strand.
CTGGGATAATCTTGGGCATTGTGCTTCCTGTGGGTTAGTAGTTTTGCTTTTATGGAAGAAATACTTTTTGACAGTGGCAAGATGACAAGTGATTCGACCAGTTAGAACATGATGACGGTAGATAAGGCCACCGGGGTTGACTTTCTACTTGTTTTCTCAGTAGATTTTTGTCCATTTGATGCAGTTAGTGTTGCTGATTGCAGAACTGTCCAAATAATTTGTGTAATCCAGGTAGGGCACGTGGGAATGCAAAATTTACTCTGTACAAAATAAATACAGCAGCAATGGAATGGTCTTTGTCATATAAAATTCTACATGAATTGCATGGAATTTATATTCCTTTAGAAAAGCGCCACAGTTTTTCTGAGCTGAGTCCTTTCTATAAATTCTTTTTGGTAATATGTTTATGAAAACTCACACTCATATTATCTCATGTATGAAAGCAAACCTCAAATCTGCATTGCTTTTCTATTCAAGACTAGTTCCACTAGGTGGCAGCGTTGCTCAGTTTTGTGTTTCAGGCGAAAGCTTCTTGCAATAGAAGTCTATTAGGCAGAAAGCCTCAAACAAGGCGCTCGGGCCTCTGAAGGCCTCCTGCTTTGCATTGTGATAGCTTGGCAAATGTACACACATTGCACACACGGATTTCAGTATTTGCTTTTACTGCTTAGCAAAGGAAAGGTAGCAGGTTTCTAGTATCAAAATTAGTTGGTTTTGTTTGAATAATCATCACTTTAAAATAGCCACTATACGCATACTCTGGTTTCTCTTCCGATCGTATAAATCTTTCGCCTTTTAAAATAGCCACTATGGGTGGAATAAATTAACCAAACACCTTAAGTGATTTCATTTAATTTTTAGGAATTTACTGTATTCCACAGTGATATACTAATTAAAGGTCTATAATAATAAAATATCTTCTGTTTTGATTATTTCAGCTATTTTATATTTTAATTAAGATGACTATTAAATGTAAATATTTAATATAATACTTTATACCAGTAACTCAATATAAAATGATACCTCTTCAAATTATGGGAAAACAAATATTCTCTTTTTGAGTATGCCATGCAAGTGACAAAAATGTAGGAGACAATATTTAAAGCAAATGAAATATGAAAAGTCTACAATACTGTGGAGATCTCTTTTTCAACTTGAAGCTTTTTGTGGTTATCTTCTTGGGTGTCTACTTTTCTGTTTTCGTTGGTACCAACATTTTTATATGGAGACAATATCTTTCTAGTTAAGTAGGAAATTCATCTGCTCCTCTTTAGTTGTGTTTGAAGTCATAATATTCTGTGTCATCAGTTAATTGACTTCAAGGAAGTAAGTCTGAAACACTGAACTTACTGAGAGCAGCCCAATTCTCTTTGTGCAATTGATTTTCAAAGCCTTTCTTCTGTGAGCACTATTGTCTCTAGTTTTATTGTTTTAAAGATATTCTATTAATTGCCTACTGCTGTTCTCATAAATTGATTAAAAACACACAAACTTTTGTCCTCCAACCCCTTAGAGAAAACTTAGTGGTTGATGTTTCTTCTTCTTTTAAAATCTTGTATCTACAGTAAAGGGAACAGCAAACAGATGCGAATAAGTCTATTGTTAGAAAGCTAATTTTGCCTATCTAATAGCCCTGTCTCATTTTAAAATAATACATTTAGTTTGTCATTTAAAAACAGTTGGTTGGTATATGTTGGAGAAGATGTCTCATCCACCCACACATCTACCAATTGATTTTCTCTGTAGGATGAAAGCCTGGCGCGCCAGTTGGTGGAGCTCGGCTACCGAGGGACTGGAGAGATAGTTAAAAGGGAAGATTTTGAAGCAAGGAAGGCAGCTATAGAGATTGCAAGGCTGGCTGAAAGAACTCAGAAAAAGTAAGTGTCCATGTTCCAAATCTAGATTTTGTTATATCCTAGAATTGCTGGAAAAATCCATTTCTGGGTCTTTGTTGTAATTTAGAAACATTGGCCAGAGCAGGTAAAACTTGGATTGCCCTGAAGCATGTGTTGTGCAGATCAGAAACTGGAGGAGCTGTAATATGCTTGCCATAAAGCCACATGCAACTTGGAGCTGCTAATTTAAGAAATATAAATACCAAAATATGGTCATCATACCAATAAAGTCCTGTTAAAATGTAACTCAATATTATTGGTTTTATGCATTTATATACCAAAAATATGAGTGACTTTTGCCTTAGAATTCTTTGAACTTTCGAGGCCTGTAAACGTAGGCATCATTTATGTTCTCACATTTTCTAACCATTGATCCATTCAACTGTATTAACAATCACTGGCCTTTGTTAATTTGACAAATATCAGGCTATATAAAACCTAACTCTATTAAAATACATTCAATATACAATGAAAGAGATGTATTCCTAAAGTTAACTGCACTAAACTGGTAAGACAACTTCAAAAGTCTTGATAAAGTAAATCATCTATTTAATTTTAGAATGTGAATCATTAAGTTATGAGTGTTAGAAAGGATAATTACTAAGATATCAGTATATTGTTCTTAGATAGCAGCTTTAAATATACCCAGTAATTATGATGAGAAATTTCCCATTTTCTCATCAGAAATAATAACATTTGGTAGTGGGATGTGAATTGGTCCTGGGAATGTGAAATTTTAAGTGTCCATTCTAGTGATTATTATGTTTCTGAACGGTAGAAAATTGAAACTTAACATATTGACATTTGGGAATATATTAGTTTTCTCTAGCTGCCATAGCAATTACCACAAAGTTAGTGGCTTAAAACAGCACAGATTTATTTATGTATGCTTCCGTACATATAATGTGGTTTAGCTGGGTTCTCTGTTCAGTATATCACAAGATTCAAATCCTGCTATTGGCCAGATGGAGTTTTCTCTGGAGGTTCTGAAGCCGAATCTGCTTCCATACTCATTCAGACCGTTGGCCGAGTTCATTTCCTTGTGGTTGCAGGACTGAGGTCCGCATTTCCTTATCAGTTGTCATTAGGGGGTGGGTCTTTGCTCCTAGTGGCTGCCCACATTCCTATTCATGCTTTCCATCTCCTCCCCGCTCCAGCAACATGGGTCAAGACCCTCTCTCCCTTCAGATGTCCCCACCTTCCCCCTGGCAGCATCTTTAAGGGCTCAAGTGATGGTGCTGGGTCCATCGGGCTAATCCAGGGTCATCTCCCTGTTTTAAGGTCCAGAACTTTGATTATATCTGCAGTGTCCCTTTTGGCATATGATTTTATATGTTCACAGGTTCTTGGGATTAGGGAAAGGACATCCATGGAAGGGCATTCTATTTATCACAGGGAATTTATATAAGACTTTAATAACCTATTGAACAGTTACTCTCACTTTTATTATAACAAATTGAAATTATGCAAATTATATGTGGACAATGGTATGTGTCATCCAAAAATCAGATGGAGTCCTGTATTTCTGTGAGAATTAATACATGTCTACCAGCTAGGAGCAGAAGTAGAAAGATTTTTGTGAGATTTTATAAGGAATTTATGTGAATTCATATGTGATTTTATAAAAGAGATAATGTATTTTATATCAAGAGGAGTTGGTCATATTTAAATTATAAGTTCCACCCTCGCATGTCCATTTTGTGTTTAAGGATCAAAGTGGGTATTTCCTCTATGCAATGGTCTCTTTAACTGGCCAGAGCTGGAAGTCATCAGGTTACTTAAGTGCCAGTCATGGGAGACTAATCCCCACCCAGAGCTTCTAGGATCGGAAGGTCCTTTCATCTGCAGATCTTCTCTGGTTGCCTTTGTAAAGGGATGGGTCCCATATGTTGCCTCTTGCCCCATATGGGAGTCGCTTTGCTCTATTCCTTGCTAGGTCACTTGTAGTGTTGTTGGCAGCAAGACCAGCAGAGGGGGTCCCAGAGACAAGCATGTCTGCTGCTTACATTTGCTGGAGGGTAACTTTGAAAATATGCTTGAAGTGGGTTGTGGTGGTGCACCCCTGAAATCCCAGTACTTTGGAGGCTGAGGCAGGAGGATTGCAGGTTTGAGGACAGCCTCAGCAACTTAGCAAGACCCTAACAACTCAGTAAGACCCTGTTTTTTAAAAAAAACACCCTTGGACTCAATTCCCAGTTTAACTAACACACACACACACACACACACACACACACACACACACACTCACACACACACACACACACACTTGAACATCTGACTGCTTGCAAACTGATACCAACTCAGAAACACTTGATTCTACTATGAGATTATCTTACACTAACATATTTAATGTGCAGGTGAGAAACTCCAAGTAGATCACAATCTTCTGGTCTAGTAATCATAGAACATTACCTTCAAGAAGTGCTGGTATCCAAGAGTATGTTACTTATAGCAGCTTCATAGGAGAAAGTGAAGAAATGAAAGTTTAAGATATTGGGAGGAGATATTTTGATGAGGGAAGGTCACCGAAGAAGGCAAAAAGTAAAAAAAAAAATATATTTTTCACTTTTATTTAATCATTTACAAATATTTATAGACAACCATACTCCATTGAGTACTATGCTAGCTACATTTGGGGGGTACAATAGACACAAGACTTGGTTCCTGCTTTCAAGAAGTTTGAGGGTTAGATAAGTGAGAGAAATTACATTGTTGTTGGGAATGGAAAAGAGTTTGGCAGTTATTCAAAAAGTTATAGTTACCATATGACCCGGTAATTCTATGCCTAAGAATGTACCCAAGGAAATTGAAAACATAGTTCCATACAAGTATTCAAACACGAATGCACATAGCAGCATTATTTGTAGTAACCAAAAAGTATAAACAACTCAAATGCCTATCAACTGTTGAATGGACAAAAAGTCTGGTATATGAGTATCATGGAATATTATTCAGTCATAATACTGAATTACATTATTCAGTAAATTACTGTTACATGCTACCACATGGATGGACTTTGAAAACATTAGGCTAAGCAAAAGGAGCTGGATGTAAAAGACTACATATTATATGATTCATTTACGTAAAATGTCCAAAGTAGGTCAATCTATAAAATCATGTAGATTCATGGTCACCATAGGCTGGAAGGGAGAGTGGAGAATGATTATGGATATGAGGTTTCTTTTAGGGGTGACAAAATATGTAATTAGATATTGGTGATGGTTGCATAACTTTGTAAATATACTAAAAACCACTGAATTGTATACCTTAAAAGGTTGAATTTTATGCTATGTGATTTATATCTCAATAAAAAAGGCAACAGAAGATAATTACTGTAATCATGGGTGCTGTGGCAATACCCCGAATTTAATGATAAATCATGATTTGGGGAGGATGTTGAAGAACAGGGAAAGCCCCTTCCTTCCTTCCTTCCTTCCTTCCTTCCTTCCTTCCTTCCTTCCTTCCTTTGTTCTGTGATACTGGGGATTGAACCCCCCAGTCATCTTTTATTTCTTTATTTTTAAAATTTTGAAACAGGGTCTCACTAAGTTGCTGAGGCTGGCCTCGAACCTGTGATCCTGTCTCAGCCTCCCAAGTGCTGGGATTATAGGTATGTGCCACCAACCTGGTAGGAAAGCTATTTTTTAATAATGTGCTTTTATTGGTGCATTATAGTCTCACATCATAATGCAAATCATGTTGGCAATGACATACATGCATATAGCACTTGGTGGTCCCCAGCTGCCTTCCCATCTCCCCCCTTCCCAATACAGAGTACTGAGGTTTACATTGGTATATTCACATATGTACACATAGTCAATGGTAGTATTTCCATTCATGAACCTCAGTCTTCCCTCTCCCCTTCCCTTAGACCACCTCCCTGGCTCCACTGAGGCTTCTCCTCCATTATCTGGAGTCCCTCTGGTATCCCAGTTACTCCCTAGCTTGTGCATATGAGAAAACATATAACCCTTCCCTTTCTGTGACTGGGTAGTCTCACTTAACATAATGTTCTCCATGTCCTTCCATATTCTTGCAAATGACATAATTTTGTTCTTCTTTATTGCTGAATAGAATTCCATTGTGTATATTTCCCATAATTTTTTAATCCATTCATCTGTTGATGGACACCTAGGTTGGCTCCATAATTTGGCTATTGTCAATTTTGCTGCTATAAACATGGTTATGTATATATCTCTGTAGTTCTCTTATTTCTGCCCCTTTTGAAAGATACCCAGGAGTGGTATAGCTGGGTCATATGGTGGATACATTCCCAGATTTCTGAGGAATCTCCACACTGATAGCCATAGCGGCTGAACTAGTTTGCAATCCCACCAACAGTGTAGAAGAGTTCCTATTTCCCCACATCCTTGCTAAACATTTATTTTTATTTGACTTCTTGATGATTGCCATTCTGATTAGGGTAAGATGTAATCTCAGTGTAGTTTTGATTTGCATCTCCCTGATTGCTAATGATGTTGAACATTTTTTCATGTTATCTATTGGCCATTTGTATCTCTTATTTTATTAAGTGTCTATTCAATTCAGTTGCCCATTTCTTGATTGGGTTATTTGTTTTTTTAGTGTAAAGTCTTTTAAGTCCTTTGTATATTCTAGATATTAGTTCTCTATCAGAGGGATAGCCGGCAAAGATCGTCTCCCATTCTGTAGGCTTTTTCTTTAGACTCTCGATGGTTTCCTTTGATGTGCAGAAACTTTTTAGTTTAATGCCATCCCACTTATTATTATTATTATTATTTTTTTTGCGGTACCGGGGATTGAACGCAGGGGCATTCTACCTCCGCGCTACGCCCCTGGCCCTATTTTTTATACTTTATTTTGAAACCAGGTCTCACGAAGTTGCGGAGGGCCTCACTAAGGAGAGAGAGAGAGAGACAGGGAGAGAGAGAGAGAGAGAGAGAGAGAGAGAGAGAGAGAAAGAGAAAGAGCTGAGGCTGGCTGCGAACCCGGATCTTCCGGTCTCCGCCTCCCGAAGTACTGGGATTACAAGCGTGATCTACCATGCCCGGCGCCAACCCACTTATTAACTCTTGTTTTGATTTCCTGAGTTTTGGGGGTCTTGTTGAGGAAGTTTCTACCTGTGCCTATAGGTTGGAGTGTTGGACCCATACCCTCCTCTAGTAGTTTCACAGTCTCTGGCCTAACTTCCAGGTCTTTGATCCACCTTGAGTTGGCTCCTGTGTGGGGTGAGAGGTAAGGATTTAGTTCCATTTTTCTATAAATGGATAACAAGTTTTCCCAACACCATTTGTTGAAAAGGCTGTCTTTTATCCAGTGTATGTGTCTGGCACCTTTGTTGAAAATCAATTGGCTTTAAGTGTGTGGATTTGTTTCTGTATCTTCTGTTCTGTTCCATTGGTCTGTGTGTCTGTTTTTGTGCCAATACCATGCTGATTTTATTACTATAGCTCTCTAGTATAATTTGAAGTCAGGAATTGTGATGCCTCCTGCATGGTTTTTATTGCTGAGAATTGCTTTGGGTATTCTGGGTCTTTTGTTTTTCCATATGAAATTTTTGACTGATTTTTCAATGTCATTCAATGAAGAATGACATTGGTATTTTGAAAGGGATTGCATTGACTCCGTAGATCACTTTTGGCAGAATAGCCATTTTGATAATATTTATTCTGCCTGTCCAAGAGCAGGGAAGATCTTTCCATCTTTTAAGATCTTCAATTTCTTTCTTTAGTGTTTTATAATTTTCATTGTAGAGGTCTTTTACCTCATTGGTTAGGTTTGTTCCTAGGTATTTTATTGGTTTTGAGATTACTGTGAATGGAATTGTTTTTTGGATTTCTTTCTCAGTGGATTCATGGTTGGCATATAGAAAAGCTACTGATTTTTTTTTAGTTTGATTTTGTATCTCGCTACTTTGCTAAATTTGTTAATCAGCTCTAGTAATCTTTTGGTTGAGTTTTTTGGATCTTCTAGATATAGGGTCATGTCATCTGTAAATAAAGATAGTTTTAATTCTTCTTTTCCTATTTGAATTCCTTTGATATCCTTCTCTTGTCTAATTGCTCTGGCACGAGTTTCGAGGACTATATTGAAAAGGAATGGTGATAGTGGGTATCCTTGTCTTGTTCTTGATTTTAAAGGGAATTCCTGCAGTTTTCCCGCATCCAATATGATGCTGGCTTTGGGTTTATTGTATATTGCCTTAATGATGTTGAGATATGTTCCTTCTATTCTGATTTTCTGCAGTGTTTTTAACATGAATGGGTGTTGGATTTTGTCAAATGCCTTTTCAGTGTCTATTGAAATGATCATGTGATTTCTGTCCTCAGTTCTATTTATGTGGTGAATAACATGTATTGATTTGCCTATGTTGCACCAGTCTTGCTTTCCTGGGATGAAACCAACTTGGTCATGGTGTACAGTTTTCTTGATGTGGTTTTGAATGCACATGGCTAGTATTTTGTTTAGAATTTTTGCATCTATGCTCATCAGTGATATTGGTCTGTAATTTTCTTTTCCTGAGGAATCTTTATTTGGTTTTGGTATTAATGTCATACCGGCCTCATAGAGGGGATTGGAAGAATTCCATCTCTTTCAATTTCATGGAATAACTTGTGAAGTATTAGGTTTAGGTCTGTAAAGGTTTTGTAGAATTTAGCTGGAAATTCATCTGGACCTGGGCTTTTTTTGATGGCAGACTTTTTATTGCTGTTTCTATATCTTTGCTTGCTATTGGTTGGTTTAGGTTTTCAATATCCTCTTGGTTCAATTTATGTAGGTTGTATGTGTCTAGAAATCTGTTGATTTTTTCCATGTTTTCCAGTTTATTGGTATGTAAGTTTTCAAAATAATTTCTAATGATCCTCTGAATTTCCGTGCTGTCTGTGGTGATGTCTCCTTTTTCATTTCTGATTTTAATAATTTGGGTTGATTATTTCTTTCTTTTGATTAGGTTGGCTAGGGGTATGGCAATTTTGTTAATCTTTTCAAAGAACCAGCTTTTTGTTTTGTCGATCCTTTGTATTTTTTATTCTCTATTTCATTGATTTCTGCTCTAATTTTAATTATCTCTTGCCTTCTACTGAGTATTGGATTAGACTGTTTCTGTTTTTCTAGGTTCTTGAGGTGTGTCATCAGGTTATTTATTTAGTGACTTTCTGTTTTTCTTATGTGGGCACTCAATGCTATAAATTTTCTGTTTAACACCGCCTTCAATGTGTCCCATAGATTTTGGTATGTTGTGTCGCTATTTTCATTTAATTCTATAAATTTTTTATTTATTTTATTTTTTTTATTTTTATTTTTTTTATGTTTTTATTGGTGCATTGTAGTCTCACTTCACAATGAGTATCAGTTTGGTGTTAACATACATGCACATAGCTCTTGGTGTCCCTCCCCCCC
>PVJS01052016.1:0-13770 GCA_004027185.1 Glis glis
TTACACCCGAAGCACTTTTATTTTTTGTTTTGAAATAGGGTCATGTTAGGTTGCTGAGAGTCTTGCCAAGTTGCTGAGGTTGTCCTCAAAAGTGCTTTGTTCCTGTCTCAGCCTCCCAAGCACTGGGATGACAGTCCTGTGCCATCACGCTGGATTTTGACTGCATTTTATAGATATTAATCCTCAATCTTTATCTTGACGTGGTAATACTGTTCATAGAAAAGTGCATTTTCTCTTCTCTCTGATTCTAGTATCATTACCATTCTACTTCCTGCTACCTTAGACAATTTACATAGATGACTCAATGAACACACTATTTATTTTTTTCCTTTTTTTATTGGTGCATTGTAATCATACATCTCGGTGGGTTTCAGGGTGGTAGAAGTAGTCATGCACACATCGAAATGAACTCACTATTTTTTTATGAGATAATGTTCTAACATGTCCTTCCAACTTTTATTTTTCATTAGTATATGCTACTTTTTTTTATTCAAAACAGTCTCCTTTATTTTGTCCACCTGTCGATCTTGTGTTCATTTTTAAACTTAAGTCACATACCACATCTTCTAAATAGCCTTCACTTACCTCTTTGGAGGACTTAAGTACTTCTGAGAAATGACAGAAACTTAAATGTAGTTTCAAGGTTACAATAATCTATAATCAAATAAAACACACTGCACTTCTTTTTGACATCTTTTTTTTTTTTTTTGCGGTACTGAGGATTGAACCCAGAAGGGTTCTACCTCCGAACTACATCCCCGGCCCTATTTTTTATACTTTATTTTGAAACCGGGTCTCATGAAATTGCGGAGGGCCTCACTAAGTAGAGAGAGAGAGAGAGGGAGAGAGACAGGGAGAGAGAGAGATAGAGAGAACTGAGGCTGGTGGCGAACCCAGATCCTCCGGTCTCCGCCTCCCAAGGTACTGGGATTACAGGCGTGCGCCAAAATGCCCAGCTCACACTGCACTTCTAACGTCTTATAACATGTCTCTCATTTCCATTCTAAGAACTCTGATCATTTTGTTGATATTCATCCAATCATAGGTCATCCAAAAACAAAAGCTTTTGTAACTCATGGTGGAACCAATGGTATCTATGAAGCCATCTACCATGGGATACCTATGGTGGGAATTCCTTTGTTTGGAGATCAACCTGATAACATTGCTCGCATGAAGGTAAAGGGAGCAGCTGTTCGATTGGAATTTAAAACAATGTCAACTACGGATCTTCTCCAGGCCATGAAGACAGTCATTAATGACCCTTCGTGAGTATACAAATTTTTTATCAGGTAGCATTTATACAAGGGTTGTCTTATCATCAATGAGTATGGGTTTCAGACCTTAAAAAGGCATATTTTGAAAAAATTTAATGATTTTAATGACCCATCTAAAATCAGTTTTTATTATCAACCAGACAGCTGAACTATTAGTATTTCACAGTTGTAGACAACTTCAAAAACAATAACTTTCAAAGTTGCATTGTCTCATAAATTACATGGGTAATTAATTATTGTACCATTTCTATTAATATTCAAAATGTTTGCTCTATATAACTATCTGTAACAAGGACGTTACTTTTTAAATAAAATGGAATCTACATAAGGAAAGAATTATGAATGAAGAAAGATGACAAACTATTTTAATTTCTATTCCTAAAACTTCTGAAACCATAAATCCTGATACTCAGAAGTCATTTTATCATTATCATTAGCATTTTATTAACTATATATAAACACCCATATAATACAATTTATTTAAAGTAGAAAATTCAAATTCAAATATATTTCATATGTTTTCAGAGTTTTGGAACTCTTATAATGCTATAATTTTAGGATATTTTATGCACACCAAAGAAAATGTGATAAGACATTGAAATCATTTCCAATTACCTCCTAGCCGTAGCAAAGCACCATTTATTTTCTCTCTATATATATTATCCTTTTCTGGATATTTCACATAAATAGAAAATTTAAATTGCAATTGTTGTTTAAATGTTTTCTTTAATAGGATATTACCAGTTTCATTCATGTTGTGCCATATATCAACTCTTTATTATTTTTATTGCTGAATAATATTTTGTGATTGGATGTACCCCCATGTGATTTATCCATTCATCAATCAGATTGTGGATATTTTCGTTGTTTTCAATTTTGGTTATTATGAACATTGTTGTACATATTTTTCTATGATCATATGTTCTCATTTCATCTGGGTAGATCCTAGTAGTGCAATTGCTGGGTCATATGTCAACTTTATGTGTATGAAGACCTGTCAACTATTTTCCATAGTAGTTAGCCAGGTGTGATGGTACACATCTGTCCCAGTACTTGGAAGGCAGAGGCAGGAGAATCGCAGGCTTGAGGCCAGCCTCAGCAACTTAGTATGACTCTCAACAACTTAGTAGCACCAGTTTTAAGATAAAAAATAAAAAGTCCTGGGGTTTACATTTTTGGTATAATGCCCCTGAGTTTGATCCCTGGTATCAACAAACAAATTAAGCAAAATAGTTGCACATTTTTCATCACACCAGAAATGTAAAAGGGTTCCAGGTCCACCCTGGGCCATATGGTAGGTATTAGCCTGGGCAGCATGGCAATATTTATTGCCATCTCCAGGGTTTCCATAGCAACAAGATGAGGTGTGAGAGCCACAGCTCTCTGCTCACAGTTGAGAAATGCAGAGCACCTCTCAAGCATCAGCCCACTGGCAGCACCCAGGCCAGCAGAGTGCTAACTGCCTTTCTGTTCTGCAGCTGTTTTCATGCCCATTTGTGCACTGTGTTTCACCCTTTCTCTTTGTGTTTTTTCCTCCCCTCCACTATGCCCTGGAGCCACAGTCAACACAGGCATCTTGCTGACACACTTTGTTATACCCACTGTTCATAATGCCAGAATTTCTCTGTCTCTCTGAGACTCTAACAGTTGAATATTGGATGTCAGTGAGTCCCTCAGTCCCTGGCCTTGCTGAGTCACTGTTCTTCAGCTGCTTCAGTTCCAACCTGTTGGGAAACTGGAAAGTACAGTCTGAATCTACATCATCTTGACCCTCTAGGAATACTCATTTCTTAAGAGTACATGGAAATACCAGAATTGAAGATATGCTGATCCTTAAATAAAAACTCATTAAGTTTTAAATAATCAAGAACATATTGTCTCCCCATAATTGAATCAAGTTAAAAGTCCTTAAAAAAATAACTAAGCTGGGCATGGTGCCATATGACTGTAATCTCAGTACTTCAGAGAGACTGTGACAGGAGGATTTGTGGCCAGCTTCAGCAACTTAGAGAGGTCTTCCTCTAAAATAAAAAATAAAATAAAATAGGTCAAGGGTGTAGTTCAAGACGTAGAATATCCCTGGGTTCAATCCGAGTACCATACAAAAATAACTATAAATATTTTTCACATTTTGGAAGTTTTCAATGTGCTTTTATATAATTCACTCAAACAAGTCATTGTCATACTTGCATTTATCCTCAGTAACTCATCACACTGAAATATGTGCAAAAGAAATATCTATGTAAACCAAAAGAAATTTTATAATAGAATTAATACTAATGATCAAAATATGTTAAGCCAAATAATTATCATGCATAAAAGAAAGAGATAAACAGTAGTATTCCTATAACCAGAATACTGTGCAACAGTGGAATGAAATTACTTCACAAAAGATAGATACAAATGATAAAATGTTGGATAATATATATAAACAAGGAGAACAAAGCTACAGTGTTAGAAGTCAGGATCATGCTGGGCTCTAGTTAAGCATGCCTATAATCTCAATACTTTGGTGACTGAGACAGGATTTCAGGTTTGAGGCCACTTTTAGCAATGTAGAGAGACCCTGTATCAAAAAATATAAAATAAAAAGGACTAGGGGAGTAGCCCCAAGGTAGGATGCCCCTGCCTTCAAATCCCCAGTACTTAAAAAAATCAGATCATAATTTGGAGAAGGGAGCAGTGACAGAGAGTCTTCCTGAGTAGGATTGCTTCTGGGAAGTTGTGATATCTCATTTATGATCCAAGTATTGGGAACATTTGTATCCTTGGTTCACAATACTTGTCAAGGCAATTATGAAATATCTAGATGATCACTGAGGATATGTGCATTTTTTAAGCATTTTAACCTTAAATATGGGGTTTACTACAGAAAAAATAGTGTATTTTTATAATGTTAGAGAATAACAAAATAAAAACAAAACAATAAAAGAAATAATTAGGACTGGCATGCTAATGGGTCAGAAAAAGCACCTCTAAGATGTGAAGTGTGAGCAAAAGTGTCCATCATAATCTAAATCAAGCCTGTGGTGGTGTTGAGTGAAGGATGCCCAAGGGAAGGGTAGAGAAGATTAAAAGTATGGAGGTACCAAGGTCAGGACACATTTGGTCAAGTCTGATAACAGCTACAAGATAAATGTGCTTGAAAAGAATGTTCAGGGGCAAAATGATAGGAAAAACATTGCTGGTGTCTGTCAAATTAAAATCCTTTAGTTCAAGAACAGAGTTGAATTTTACCCTATGGGAAGCCAGTTAGAAATGTTGAGCAGGATGGAATCATAATTGGATGTGTATTTAAAAATAACCATTTTAGCTACATGGTGGAGTAGACAGTAGGGTAGAGTATAAAAACAGAGGGGTAAAAGAGAAACTGTTCAGAAAGCATCACACCACTAGGACACAATTCCTCTTCAAAGTTTCAAGGTAGAGTGGGGAATTGTGGCACTTGCTTATAATCCCAGTATGGGAGAGGCTGAAACAGGAGGAACCAGGTTTGAGGACAGCCTCAGCAATGTAGTGAGACTCTCAGAATCCTAATGAGGACCTGTTTCAAAACAAAACAAAAATAATTAAAAAGGTCAGAAAAAGCACCTCTAAGATGTGAAGTGTAAGTAAAAGTATCCATCATAAACTAAATCAAGCCTGTGGTGGTGTTGAGTGAAGGGTGCCCAAGGGAAGGGTAGAGAAGGTGTAGCTCAGAGGTAGAATGCTCAGAAGTTTCATCCCCAGTATCACAAAGAAAAAAAAACTTCAAGGTAATCATTATCAAATTGCATTTTGTATATCATTTATTGGACTGAGAATGGCTCATAACCATTTCCTCTGTTGGAAAAGTTTCACTTAACCTCTGGACATTGCATGGTCAATTTTGAAAATATTTGTGAATCAGAAAATTCCAATTAAAAAGCAAACATTGATGACAAAGGAATTCTATGGCAAAACTGTTACATTTATTTTTGATTCATCAGGGTAGCACCTCTCATAAAATTTTTATTTGATATGCTTAGGTAAATTAATTTCTATTTCATATTTATTCCCTTATATTTCTCCTTTAGATATAAAGAGAATGTCATGAGGTTATCAAGAATTCACCATGATCAGCCTATGAAGCCCCTGGACCGAGCTGTCTTCTGGATCGAGTACGTCATGCGCCACAAAGGAGCCAAGCACCTGCGCCCAGCCTTGCACGACCTCACGTGGTTCCAGTACTACTCCTTGGATGTGATTGGGTTTCTGCTGGCCTGTGTGGTGACTGTGGTGTTCATCATCACAAAAAGTTGTCTGTTTTGTTGCCAGAAGTTTTGTAAAACAGGAAAGAAGGCAAAAAGGGAGTAGTTGTAACCTGGCCTGAAATTGAGAATCCTGAGAGATGGACCTCCTGCAGTTACTCTGGGAAGAAGAGATGGGGATGCCAGCTTCTTTTCTCCAATGAGAAAATGAGTTTTCAGACTGACTATATCAAGTAGAGTTTTGTTTTCATACGGTCCACTAACTGTTTAAGGGATTAAAATGTTTCAGATAAAAAGAAAAAAATTCAAAAATAAAATTATAACTATATGTGTTTATATTATATTTTATGGTTATAACTAACGAGTTATCCTCAACAAAATGACTGAGCTATGTTTTACACCTTTTTAGAAAGACTGAGTAGAGCAATTCAGCAGCAAGTGGCTCATAAACAGGCTGCAGATATCTTATTATTACAATTGGCCTATGAAAATGCTAATATAGATTGTAAAGAAGCTATGGAAGGGATAAGAGCTAGGGCAACCTCGGTGGGTGAACTAATCAAGGTCTGTCAGTGGGTAGGGATGGAGCAGCAAAAAGCCAACATATTTGCTGCAGCTATGAAACAAAATACAGGACAGGGAGCTTGGTATTGCTATGGCAAAATAGGACATTTTAAAAGGGAATGCTCCAAAGTTAACATACAATGGAAGGGGCCATATCAGCTCCCAGAGTGGTGCCAGGAATTTGTACTCACTGTAGGAAAGGGATTCGTTGGGCTAGTCAATGCTGCTCAAAATTTGACAGAGATAGCAACCTGTTGCCTACCTTGGAAAATGGGAGATGGGCCCAGGCCCCAGGTCTGAAAACAGTGGGGGCCTACTTGGAAGGCTTTCCATTTACAACCTCGCCACAGCTACTGCTGAAAGCACAGGCCTGGACCTCCCTGCAGCATGAGACAGCTCTCATAGAAGGCCACTTGCCTTTTAAAATTCCTACAGGATTATTTGGACCTCTCCCTGCTGGGACAATTGGGATAATAATGGGATGATCTAGATTAAATGCAAAAGGGCTTATTGTCATGCTGGAGGTCATCAACAGTGATTATAAAGGAGAGATACTAGTGTTAATGACAGGAATGGGAGTACATAGTATTGGAGCTGGCACAAAGATCACTCAACTTCTTATCCCGCCCTATTGAATTCAACATACAGCTATACAGGAGAGAGGAAAAGGTGGGTTCAGCTATACTGGTCAAAACTTTGCATTCTTGATACAAAAAATAGGACAAGATCACCCCACACTAAATTTTTTTATAAATAAAAGCCCTTTTGTAGTTTAGTGGACATGAGGGCTGATGTTACCATAATGTGATAGTTAATCTGATTTGTCAACTTGACTGGATCATGACACACCCAAGACCATGTGAATTTGGGTATGTCAATAAGATAATTGGTTTATGAAACAGCAGATTAAACAGAACGTCCCACCCTGAATGTAGGCAGCAGGATTCTGTCCCCCAGTGTGAACCTATGGCCTCATGGGTAGTTGACAGAAGAAGAGAAAGCTCGGGCTTGGTTTACAGATGGTGCTTCACGATATACAGACACTACCTGAAAATGGAGAGCGGCAGCCCTGCAGCCCTTCTCTGGGACATCCCTGAAGGACAGTGGTGAGGGGAAATCTTCCCAGAGGGCAGAACTTCGTGCAGTGCGCCTGGTTGTGCACTTTGCTTGGAAGGAAAAATGGCCAGATGTACAATTATATATTGATTCATGGGCTGTAGCCAATGGTTTGGCTGGATGGTCTGGGACGTGGAAAGAACATGATTGGAAGATGGGCAAAAAAGACATTTGGGGAAGAGGTATGTGGATAGATCTCTCCAAATGGGCACAAAACGTGAAGATATTCATGGCCCATGTTAATGCCCATCAAAAGGTGACCTCAGCAAAGGAGGAATTTAACAACCAAGTGGATAGGATGACACGGTCTGTGGATAGCAAGTCAGCCTCCTTCCTCAGCCACCCCTGTCATTGCCCAGTGGGCTCATGAACAAAGTGGCCATGGTGGCAGGGATGGAGGGTATGCATGGGCTCAGCAACATGGACTCCCACTCACCAAACTGATCTAGCTACAGCGGCTGCTGAATGCCTAATCTGTCAGCAGCAGAGACCTACACTGAGCCCCTGATATGACAGCATTCCTTGAGGTGATCAGCCAGCAACCTGGTGGCAGGTTGATTATATGGGACCCCTTCCATCATGGAAGGGGCAGCGCTTTGTCCTTATTGGAATAGACACTTACTCTGGGTAGGGATTTGCTTTCCCTGCACGTAAAGCTTCTGCCCAAACTACCATCCGTGGACTTATAGAATGCCTTATCCACCGCCATGGTATTCCACACAGCATTGCTTCTGACCAAGGAACTCACTTCACAGCCAAAAAAGTGCGGCAATGGGCTCATGCTCATGGGATTCACTGGTCCTACCATATTCCTCACCATCCTGAAGCAGCTGGTTTTATAGAATGGTGGAATGGCCTTTTGAAGGCTCAGTTACGGCGTCAGCTAGGTGGCAATACTTTGCATGGGTTGGGCAAGGTTCTCCAGAAGGCTATATAGTCTCTAAATCAGCGTCCGCTCTATGGTACTGTTTCCCCGAATACCAGAATTCGGGTCCAGGAATCAAGGGGTGGAAACGGGAATGGTACCACTCACCATTACCCCTAGTGACCCACTAGGAAAATTTTTGCTTCCTGTCCCTGCAACCTTATGTTCTGCTGGCTTCCAGATCTTAGTTCCAGAAGCAGGAATGCTTCCACCAGGAGGCACAACAATGATTCCATTAAACTGGAAGTTAAGACTTCCCCCTGGCCACTTTGGGCTCCTCATGCCTTTGAGGCAACAGGCTAAGAATGGAGTTACGATGCTGGCTGAGGTTACTGATCCAGATTACCAAGGGGAATTTGGACTATTACTCCACAATGGGAGTAAGGAAAAGTATACCTGGAAAGCAGGAGTTCCCTTAGGACATCTCCTAGTATTGCCATGTCCTGTTATTAAAATCAATGGAAAACTGCAACAACCTAATCCGGGCAGGATGGCAAATGTCTCAGACCCTCCAGGAATGAAGGTGTGGGTCACCCCTCCGGGTAAAGAACCAAGACCTACCAAAGTGCTGGCTGAAGGTAGAGGAAATACAGAATGGGTAGTAGGAGAAGGTAGTTATAAGTACCAACTACGGCCACGAGACCAGTTACAGAAACGAGGATTGTAATTGCTATAAATATTCTTGTTATTCCATTAAGAATATGTTTGTATATATATATTTATATGTGTTAAGCAGATATCTCTATCTTATCTCCTACCTTTTTTCTGTATCATGTAATATAACACTGATGGACTTTATATCAATACTTAAGTATTAGGAATAAGTATCACTCAGAAAGCCCTGCCTCCTATTCAGGGGAAGTGACTGGTGCATTTCTGGTTGTTCTTGGGATAGATTTATCATGTTAGGCGAGATTTTTGATATTGTAATTGTATTTGTTTGTAGATTAGTATGATTTAAAAAGACAGGGTTTGGAGTCAAGTTGACAAGGGGTGGACTTGTGATAGTTAATCTGATTTGTCAACTTGACTGGATCATGACACACCTAAGATCATGTAAATTTGGGTGTGTCAATAAGATAATTGGTTTATGTAACAGCAGATTAAACAGAAAGTCCCACCCTGAATGTAGGCAGCAGGATTCTGATAGGTGCAGGACTTAGATAAAAGAAGGAGAAAGCCATGTAGAGTGCTGCGCGACTCTTTCCGAAGAAAATGCATCTGCTCTTGTCTGAGATCGTCTGTCTCCAGCTCATAGAACTGGAACTTCGCTGTTTCTCTGCAGAGCTTCTTGATCTTCTACTTCGTCTGAGATCGTCGGCCTCCAGCCCTTCGAACTGAAACTTCACCATCGTTTCTCCGAAGAGCTTCCTGATCTTCACATTTTGGACTGGGACTGAATTAGTGGTTGCTCCAATCCTAAGACTCCAGCTCTTAGACCGCTCGACCAGCTACTGGTTCCCCTGATTCTCCACATGGAGTCAGAACTCGGGACTACATTGGTTTGAACTGTAAGCTGATCTGATAAATCCCTTTTTCCATGTACTCATCCTGTGAATTCTGTTAATCTAGTGAACCCTGGCCAATACATATAATAAGTAAAGGACAGTGGCCTCACACCTGGCCTCTACACATGTCATCCTACCGATTATCAGGTATTGGAGAATATAATCAGCTATGACTAAGTACTAATATACTTGCTGTTCAGGGACCTGAATCCCAGACAGCTGCCTTATAGCACTATGTGGCACCTAGAAGCATCAATTTTTGGGGAGAGACCTAGTCTCTCAATGGGGAATATCAACTACAACACATTTTTTCCTTAGGGGCCTCTGCTATTTCCCTGCTACCCTTAAAGTGGAAAACTAATACCCCCATGTCAGTAGAGCAGTGGCCCCTAAAAGGGGACAAACTAAAACAAGCTCATTTGCTTATTCAGTACCAATTACAAGTTGGTCATATTAAACCCTCAGTGAGCCCCTGGAATTCTATTTTTGTTATACCTAAAAATTCAGGAAAATGGAGAGTGCTTCATGATCTTAGACCTATTAATGCAGTGTTAGCACCTATGGGGCACCTTCAAGCAGGCCTCCCTGCCCCATCTATGATTCCTAAAGACTGGCCTCTTATTGTCATAGATCTTAAGGATTGTTTTTATGCTATACCCCTACATCCCAAAGACTGTGAAAGGTTTGCATTTACCTTGACAGCCATCAATCATCAGGAACCAGATGCTAGATATCAATGGAGAGTGCTACCACAGGAATGCTAAATAGCTCAACTATGTGCCAAGGGCATGTTGCTCAGGTTTTGAAACCCCTCCACCAAAGCTTCCCACGGGCCTTAATTTCCCACTATATGGATGACATACTTTTAGCTGCCAAAACCAAAGAAAAATTATTCGATATATATTCTCTTTTAATACAAATTGTGTCCCAACATGGTATGATTACAGCACAGGAAAAGGTTCAGTATGCTAGCCCTTGGCAGTGTCTTGGATTTCAGGTTGTAGAGATCACCATTAGGACTCCAAAAGTAGAAATTCATATGTATACTCTTAAAACTCTCAACGACTTCCAAAACTTAAGGGGTGACATAAATTGGTTCCATCCCACCATTGGCATCCCCACTCACCAATTAAAGCATCTGTTTACTACCCTTTAGGGGGACCCTGATCTTTTCTTACCCTGCTTCTAACTAAAGAGCCAATGAGAACTAGATCTAATAAATCAAGCTATCTTCTCATGGCAGTTAAGCAGAATTAATTTAGCCATGCCTGTTGATATATCTTTATTTCCTATGCCATATCTCCAAACAACTTTAATTGACCAGTATCAAAATCAATTACAGATACCTGAATGGGTTTTTCTTCCCCACTCTGGGTACAAACACATAACACTGTATCCAGAATTGATGGGTGCCATTCTTTTGCAAACCAGGAAACAGACTTGGGCCCTAACTGAACATGATCCAAGTACTATATACATTCCCATTCCCATTAAAGCATTTTGGGAAGCTAGGAATCTTACCCTTACTATTCAAATTGTGTTGGCAGATTACATAGGAAATACAGAAAGTCATTGGCCCTGGGATAAATTACTCTTTTCTCCCTAAAACTTAGTGGATCTTGCCAAAGAAAATCAGCTCAGAGCCCCTTCTTCATGGCCAGTTTTCATGATGGCTCCAGTCATACAGGGCAGGCTGGTATTATTTCCAATGATGTCCAAAAAACAGTCTCAGAATATTCCTTCCCACAAAAGGCAAAATTTGGTGCTATTATCCTAGCTCTGCAAACATTTCCCTCAGAACCCCTCAATATTATTAGTGACTCTTATTATGCTGTAAAAGTAAATCTCATCTTGGAAATAGGATATATAAAATGTTCAACTGAAATGTTCCAACTATTTCTTACACTACAAACATTGATACAGCAGAGAGTTCACAAAATCTTTATCACACACCTTGTTCCCATTCTGACCTCCCAGGTCCCCTTTCTGGAGGCAACACCCAAGTAGATACATTAATAGGCATCTCCCAACTTGACATGGCATGAAAATCACATGAGCCTCTTCATCAAAATTCAAGAGCCTGACACCACCAATTTGGCCTCACCAAAACTCAGGCCCAACAAATCTTATCCTCTTGACCCACCTTTCAATCTCTGGGTTTCCCCCTTTGCCAATCTTTGGGGCACGCCCAAGGGGGCTAACAGCCAATGAGATCTGGCAAATGGATGTCACCCACACTCCCTCCTTCTCCCCTCCCCTTTGTCCATGTCTCCATTGACACATACTCAAAATTTGTTCATGCCACCCCCTTAAAAGGCGAAAAAGCTCAACATGCCATTCAATGTTTTTTAAAATCTTTTGCTTTATGGGTATACTGGCTATTAAAATAACAGATAAGTAGCCAGCATATACTAGTAAAACATTCCAATTCTTCTACAATACTTAAAACATAAAGCATATCATAAGAATTCCTTATAACCCACAAGAACTAGGAATTATTGAGTGGGCTCATGGTACTCTTAAATCCATATTGATTAAACAAAATCAAGAGGGTATACCAGGAGGTAGACATTCCCCTATCAATGGAATACTGCACTTACACCTCAAATTTTTTCAATTTATCAGAGGATGCATTCGCAGCTGCACAAAGACATTGGTAAACAAAGGGACCTATAAGGCTTGCTCCCCTGTTAGCAGGGGACCATGGGAGGGGCCTGTACCCCTGTTAGCTTGGAGATGGGGTTACAAATGTGTTTTGTTATAGGAACAACCTTGTAGGCTGTCGATATGGTGCATTAAGCCCTAGCATGGCTGAGGACCTGATTCCAAGAATGCAGAAAGGAATGGGAGGAGTCCAGCCCCCAGGAGTCTCCGTTATTTACACTCCCAATGGCAGTGATGCAGCTGAGACCAGCTCTGCTGCTGGAGGTGCCCTGAACACAGAGAGCCTCAGAGATCACCTGGGGCATGATGAAGAACATGACTCACAGAGCTGAGATGGTGATGGCTATGACTGGCCAAGCTAGCAGTCCTGCGGCATTATTCTTAGCGATGCTGGAAGTTATCACTTGCTAGGTAGGCCCTGGGGTAAATGCTGAGGTACACTGGGCATTTGTAATGAAACCCCCCTTATGGGAACCTGTTACATGGCATGATCCCCCCATTCCCCATACTTAACAATGGAACCACTTGGGTAGGAGGGGTGGAAATGCCAGAAGAAATTTCAACTGATGACCAATATTTATCCCAAAATTTGTCTCAGCAATATTTGCCTTTTTGAAACTCTAGATGTTAGATCTCCTTCTATGAATCTTAATTGTTGTAGTTTGCTGATTCATGAAAAATTGGACTATTTTGGAGGAAGTTCTTTCCTCTAGCATTGCTATACATTTGAAGTGTCTTATCAAGGTTGCTTCCTTTGCAGGCTCACAGGTCCATGAAGACAGCTCTCGTAGGACACTTTTTCATTGTCCCTTTTGCTAGTCCATTAATATTTAGGCCTTCTGAAATTACTAATTGATAGCTGTATTACTTTTGATTACACTCTGAAAGCATACATTACTGCATAGCCTTATCCAAGAAAATTTATGATATTTTGCCATAATATTTTTTGAGATCAGTGTATGAAAACTGTTGTGACCCAAGGTGGCCCTACTAATCTGTCTTTCTCTGATAAGTTACCTTGCCTAGTCTAGCATATATCTCTCTTGATGCTACCAGCTTCCTCTTGATACGAAAAAGCATCCATGTTTTTAGAGCAGTCTTAGGATTGAACTTCCTATACTCTTTCAAATAAAATAAGTTCTTTTGAGCTGGATGTGGTGGCACACACTTATAATCCCAGTATTTGGGAGTATGGAGACTGGGGGATAAGGGTTCGCAGCCAGACTCAGCTATTTAGTGAGGCCCTCTACAACTTAGTGAGACCCTGTTTCAAAATAAAGACTAAAAAATAGGGCTGCGGGTGTAGTCCGGAGGTAGAATGCCCCTGGTACCACCAAAAAAAAAAAAAAAGTTATTTTGAGAAATCTTTGTAGCTATATGTTGATGGCCTGTCTGTCCCTCCGTCTGGGCAATATGTCTTAACCATGGCTATTGTGGTAAGGGATGATAACAATGGCATACTTCTTTTTAGGAGGAAAGTTATGTTATCT
>PVJS01052017.1:0-13769 GCA_004027185.1 Glis glis
AAAAAAAAAAAATAGCTATCAAAGGCAAACAGTAGTGTGTTTCCTTGACCGAGACTGGTTATACAATGATATTCACACAGAATCTCTTGACAAATGTCACAAAATTGGCTGCATTAGTTAATTAATTAGTGATGTATTAAATAGTTATCTAGTCTATATTTAAATAATGACTTTAAATAAGCCAATGTTTTCACAATAAAGAAATAATGAATGTTTATGACAGATATGTTTAACTTGACTTAAACATTACATGTTGTGTACTTGTATTGAAATATCATGTGGTACCCCAACCCCATTAATATGTAAAATTTGAATGTTTTCATAAATAAATAAAATAAATAAAATAAAAGATTTTAACCTAAAGTAACTGGTTAGTGTAATCCATGTAATTCCATTTTCCTGAGTCCATCCACAGTTCAGGGTAGTTAAGCAAGGGACCAAGAGAATGTCCCTTCTTTCCTCTTATGCTAAAGCTGTCTCATTTTGAGTATTTCACCAAGAGCACTTAAAGAAGCAGCCAATACCCTTGGGGTAAATTAGTATTATCTGTACATCAAGAATCTGGAGATAGTTTATATCCTTACTTTCTCACATTCTGCTAAAGTAAAATACAAAGTTTCAGGAATACATTTTTCAGCATTACTCATAATCATTAATTGATTTATTTAAAAATATTTATTAGGCACAACTCTTCTAACTGCAGGAGTATGAACATTTGCCAAAGACATTTTGTGAAATACTGTTTTTAAAAATATTCATCTCCTGAAGATGTGTCAATAGGTAAGGGCCTTTGAGAAAACTCCACCATCCCAGGGGAAAAATTGGAAAATGAATTTGTTTGAATCAATAGTTCAGACAATGAAGTAGATCTTCTTCAAATGTGAGGTAAACATATTTTCTACCTTATACTGTGGAAAGTTTCTTAAATCATGAATATATCTTTTGAAATCCCTGGAGTGCTTCCATATGCATGTTTTGGTATCTGAGGGTATCATCTGAACCATGCAGTGGATGTTTGAAAACATTGCTGTTTACTGTTTTAGGAATGGAATGTTTAGGAATTCCTATTCCTCATTATATTGGTTTAAGTAAGACAGCTAAAGTGATAAAATCAGTTTTATTTTCCTCAAATTAGAAGTTGGAAGAACAAGATAAACATCTTTAGTGTAAGTGAAAGGCAGTAATACAACTTGCTACAGCATCCACCATCTGCCAAGAGGAGCACGAGGGGGCTTACTCTGGGCTACTTCATTCCTAAAATGATCAGTCTCAACCAGCATTCATGTCCCACACCTGGGGTGTGTGTTGTCCTCTTTTGTTGTTTGTGATAATAAGCCTTCTGCTGCTATTACAAAATACCTGAGGAAATCAACTTTAAGGAGAAAATATTTATTTTGACTCATGGTTTCAGAGGCTTCAGTCCATGGTCCATTTTAAGCTATTTTAAGCTATTTTAAGCTATTCCAAGATAGCTTCTTGACAAGGGAAGAAAAGCAATGAAAAATTCAATGAAACAACTAAAAATTGAAACATGGTGAAATCAGGCCCAGAAAAGAGAGTGAAGAAGTCTGAAAGAGCTCCACACGGCTCACCTGTAGAACCGCAGCAGCGGCTTCACGGTGGCAGGGCCAGAGATTGTGGCTGCAGAAGCACCATCTCAGCCAAGTCATGCTAGGGCTGATAAATGGCGATACCACGGCTCCCAGAGACTGCCAGCATAGAAACTAGTGACTTGTGAAGCCAGGAACTGCAGACTCATTAGTGAAAGTGATGAGCTCCACACGCATCAACAACCCAACAGTCCAGCTCACCTGACAAGATCTCCGCAGAGACTGAACTTACCTCTTCCTCCAGGGATCCAGTGCACTAGACCATAAGTTAACAAGCTGAGCATCCCAACGGGAGACTACTGAGCATGGCCACAGGAACTTGTGTGACAAGCTATAGACTCGCAGGGTCTGAGACTTTGCTGTTCACCCCTGCAGAGTTGGGGTAGGGATGGGTGTCAGGCACTGCAGAGAAGTGGATTAAAAGACAGCCCGCGGAGCATTCCCGGGAGAGACCTACATTCTGCAGGTGGCAGCGCCCTTGCAGATTCTCCAGGGTCCTGGTGTCAGGGAGAAATAACCCAGTCAACTGAGTTATAAGCTTGGAAACTGATAGATTCAGGTCTGGTGGAGTTCGTGGGCTACAAGCACCAGTGCCATCGGCCAGCAAGGGCAGCGGAGATGCTCCTGGGGCTGAAAAACTGACTCACCCAAGCTCTAGTTCCCTAGGCTGCAGGTCAGGAGACCAAAGGTCTGCCAGCATTGCACTTGTTTGCAAATACAGGCTGGGAATTCAACACTCCCTCTGCTAGCTGAGTTTATACCTGGCATGCATGCATACTAGTGACTGACAGTATCTCATGAGATCATAAGTAGGTCAGGAGTGGGGTCCCAGGAGCCATAGAAGCTCAGTGAGCCAGGCCATAAGCTCAAAACAGCAATTGCTGGTTTTGCTGTGCCAAAGCTCCCTGGCCACAAAGGCAGCATCACGGGCTCACAATCAGCAGAGAGCGGTAGTGGTTGTGGGGCAGCAAACTTCAACCAGCAAGCCACAGGTTTTGGACAAAACATCATAGTCTCCAGCCCTGTGGAGATTGGGCTGGGGGAGCAGGATGGCCAGCAGCCAATGAGAGACTCCTGATTACCTGCACTGAGAAGTACATCTTCTTAGAGAGGCCTTGGGGGAAAAACTCAAAAGTTAGACTAAATAAGTCAGACTGGTGGAGGCAAATATATACCTGTAGCATAGACCTTACTATAAAAGGATAACAAATAGACATAGGACTCACACACAAAGAACAAGATGCCAAGACAACAACACAAAACTGAGAACACTGAAAATATGAGAATGAAGAACAGGGAGGAAACAATAAACTCTCACAATTTAACAAGGGAGATTACCAATACTGATCTACAGGAAATGCAAAATGGAGAATTCAGAATTCTGATCTACAATATGATGAAAGGCTTCAAAGAAAGTGTACAGGAAATGAAGGAGAAAATTGAGGCTCTAAGAAAGAACCAGAAAGAGGCCTTGGATGAAATGAAGGACTCAATAAATGAATTAAAGACCGCAATAGGAACCAACCCTGGCAGGCTAGACCACATGGAAAGCAGAGTATCACTCTTGGAAGACCATTCATTCAAAACTGAAAACTCAGTTATTAATATAGAGAAGACAATACAACAACACAACCTGAACATCCAATAAATATAGGACAATTTGAAACACCCTAAACTATGCATAATAGGCTTGAAGAAGGGCTAGAAGCACAGACCGAGGGTATCAGAAACCTCTTCAGTGAAATGATTTCAGAGAATTTTCCAAACATTGAAAAAGACTTGGACATTCACGTACAGGAGACATATAGAACACCGTTATGACAAGACCAAAGAAGAACCTCCCCATGCCACATAATAATCAAAATGATTAACATAGAGGCCAAGGAAAGAATCTTAAAAGCAATGAGAACAAAAGAATGGGTGACATACAGCAGCAAAACAATAAAAATCACTCCAGACTTCTCAACCCAAGTCATGAATGGCAGGAGGACTGGTATGAAGTACTCAGGACCCTGGAAGAAAACAATTTCCAACCAAAACTGCTATATCCAGCAAAGGTATCATTCAAAATTGATGGAGAAATAAAAATATTCCAAGACAAACAGCAACTTAAAGAATTCATGACTAGTAAGCCAGCACTAGAGAAAATACTAAAAGAAATAAAATACAAAAAAGAAAAATGATGCAAATTCCAGAGCCAGAGAAGAGGTGAACACCACCAGGTGGGCAACTAAGCAAGGAGAAATGACACTACATCAAATAGAAAATAGATCTCAAAATGACAAAAAAAAATCATATTTCAATAATAACATTGAATGTCAAACATCTTAATGCAAAAGGCATAGACTGGCAATGTGGATTAAAAAAAAAAAACCAACAATATCCCGCTTGCAAGAAACTCCTTACAACCAAGGATATCCATATACTAAAGGTGAAAGGATGGAAAAAGATATACTATGCAAACGGAGATCGAAAGCAAGCAGGGGTAACAACGCTCATATCTGACAAAACAGACTTTAAACTAAAATGCATCAGAAGAGATAAAACGGGTCACTCCTTATTAATAAAAGGAACAATCCAACGATAAGATATGATAGTAAACATTTATGCCCCAAATGTGGGTGCACCCACATTTGTAAAACAAAGTCTTCAGGACATCAAGTCTCGAATAGACCCAAATACAATAATATTGGGAGACTTCAACACATTAGTCATGCCACTAGATCGATTTTCCATGCAAAAGATGAGTAAAGACTCTTCAGGCCTAAAGAACACTATAAGCCAAATATACCTAATAGACATATACAGACTATTTCAACCAACAACAGTTGAATACACATTCTTCTCAGCTACCCACAGAACCTTCTCCAAAATAGACCACATCCTGGGCCACAAAGCAAGCACCAGCAAATTCAAATATATAATATAATTTCTTGCATCTTCTCAGATTACAATGGAATGAAAGTAGAAATTAACAAGAAGAAGACCAAAAGAAATTTCATAAATACATGGAGACCAAATGATACACTCTGAATGAGGACTGGATCAGAAAAGAAATAAGGGGAGAAATAAAAACATTCCTGGAATTAAATGAAAATAGAGACATGACATACCAAAATCTATCGGACACTCTGAAGGCAGTGTTAAGAGGAAAATTTATAGCACTGAGTGCCCACATAAGAAAAACAGAAAGTCACCAAATAAGCAGCCTAATGGGACACCTCAAGGACCTAGAAAAACAGGAACAGTCAAATCCCAAAGCTATTATAAGGCCAGAGATAATTAAAATCAGAGCAGAAATCAATGAAATAGAGAATAAAAAACAATATAAAGGATCAACAAAGCAAAAAGCTGGTTCTTCGAAAAGATTAGCAAGATTGATAAATCCCTAGCTAATGTATCCAAAAGAAAGAGGGAATCAACCCAAATTACTAAAATCAGAAATGAAAAAGGAGATATCACCACAGACAGTGGAGAAATTCAGAGGATCATCAGAAACTATTTTGAAAACTTATATTCCAATAAACTGGAAAACACGGAAGAAATTGACAGATTTCTATACATATACAACCTACCTAAATTGAACCAGGAGAGGATATACAAAACCTAAATCAACCAATATTAAGCAAAGAGATGGAAATAACCAAATTATGGAACCAACCTAGGTGTCCATCAACAGATGAATGGATTACAAAACTGTGGGAAATACACACAATGAAATTCTGCTCAGCAGTAAAAAAGAAGAAAATTATGTCATTTGCAAGAAAATGGAAGAACCTGGAGAACATTATGTTAAGTGAGATCAGCCAATCACAGAAAGTAAAGAGTTATATGTTTTCTCTTATATGTGGAAGCTAGGGTTAAATGGGATACATAGGGACTCCAGATAATGGAGGAGAAGCCTCAGTGGAGTCAGGGAAATGGAGATGGAAGGGGAAGGGGAAGACCGAGATTCATAAATGGAATTATTCCCATCGACTATGTGTACATATATGAATATACCAATGTCAATCGCAGTACTCTGTATTGGGAAGGGGGGAATGGGGGGCACCAAGTGCTGAGTGCTTATATGTCAATGTCAACATGATTTACATTAAGATATGAGACTATAATGCACCAATAAAAGCACATAAAGAGAAAATCAACCAAAGAAAGACACCTTGTTTGAAATGTCATTTAACTTTTTATGTATGAAGAATAGTGGTGCTTATCATTTAACTTTTTATGTATGAATAATAGTGTTGCCTTATAGCAACATATGAAAACACAGTTTGTGTATGTTAGGAAGGACAGGTGGTCACATCCTTTTCTCTGTTGGGCCACCATCTTTGACTATGAAGATATAGGTCATATCTTATGAATGATAAAGCAATTATCTAGAATGAGCCTGGATCTCTGAGTACTACTAATCACCTGTGTAGATGGCTTAATTCTAGATTTTGTTCAAGTGCAAGAGAAACAGATTCTTGTGTATATTATTTCTGTCACTTACAATAAACTCTTCTAACCAACTCATCCATGTGAAAAAAGTATGATAAATTTCACTGGGAACCTATTTTTTTTTACTATTTTCACTTAAAATTAAATATAGCTCTTAGAATTATGATAATAAAGATAAGAAAAGGAAAGCCACAGGCTAGCTTTTTTTCTCACTGTATAGAAACTCAATTACCCTGTAGAGATTAATTACCATAGAAAGTGAATTCTAAGTGGGATTAGTCATTTGAGTTCTTATATTTGAGGTAATGATGACTTACCTTTTTTCAAACCCTTATTAGACTCTGTATCCATCATCTGCACTGTGCTTTTAAAAAACAATAGTCAAAACCTATTCCTTTGGTGATTTATTAAAGAGCATGGTGCATAAAGTTAATAATACTATGTTGTACATTTCAAAATAGCCAAAAGAATGAATTTTAAGTGTTCTCATCACAAAGAAACAATGAATATTTGAGGTCATGGATATGTGAATTAGCCTGTTTGCATTCTACAGTGTATGCATATATTAAAACATCACGTTTTACCGCATAAATATATAAATTATTATTTTTTCAGTGAAAATAAAATTTATAAACAACCACAATAACAACAATAAAGCTAACATGGAGATTACTAAAGAGCATAGGGATACTTTGTACTTAAATAACTCTTGGTTTCGAGGACTTCAACCAAAATATTTCAGGCATACTCCTTCCCAAGAATAATCCACTGATGGATAAGGTTGGTTGGATTAAAGTAATGATTCTCAAAGTCTTTGGCCATAAAAATTATTGGGGATCTCTAAAGTTCATTATTCATATATATTTACATTTAACTATTAGAAACTTAAATGGGTGATTTTAAAATATGCATTAATTTATATCAAAGTACCATCATAATTATATTGCATGTTGATACAAATACATTTTTAGGAAAAAAAATTTTAAACAAAAATTAAGAACACTGGAATATTTCATATTTTACTCATTATCTTTAATGTCTTGTTTAATGAAAGACAGTTTCTCATATCTGCTTTTACATTTAATGTGTTGTGATAGTATAAATAATATGTTGCATGTATCTGGAAACCTTCACTATACATTCATATATATAAAAATTTTAAAGGAAAAATATCTTAGAAAATTAGTTTTGGACTTCGTGAACCTTTTTTTTTTTGTGGTACTGGGGATTGAACCTAGGGGCATTCTACCTCTGAGCTACTTCCCCGGCCCTATTTTTTATACTTTGTTTTGAAACAGGGTCTCACAAAGTTGCAGAGGGCCTCACTAAGTAGCTGAGGCTGGCTGTGAACCTGTGATCCTCCTGTCTCAGCCTCCCAAGTACTGGGATTACAAGCGTGCGCCACCATGCCTGGCTTGTGAACCCTTGAAAATGTCTTTGATGTCCCCAGACCATACTTTGAGAAACCCTGATCTGAGCAATGATTTTTAGATCTTTCAGCTAGAAAAATCATACCAGTAAATATATTTAGTCTACTCCCTCAATTTGAATTTAGCAGTTATGAATTTTGTTCATGTATTAATTACTAGTAAACTTTAGCCATAAAGCATATAAATTTATAAGTAAGAATTCATATTATAATACATATGATTCAATATTTTAACAAAGTTGGCTTAAGAATTTACAACATAGACTTGGTGTTTTAAGTTCAGTTTCTCTTAATTATTGGGAAAATATATTGGTTGCTATATTCACTGAGGAATAATACTAATTTTTAATTTCATTATCTGGTTGCAAAATTTGCTTTTTAAATTTGGCTAATGAATATGCATCTTCCTTAATGTCAATAGATATTATTTTAAAAATTTATTTCTTCTTTATTGGTGCATATCAATTATGCAGAATGATGGGTTTTATTATGGCCTATTTGCACATTTGTTAAAATCAGAATTTGATCACTTTCACTTCCTGAACCCCCTCTCCCTTCCTACTCTCCTTTCCCTTTATTCTACTGTTCTCCATTTACCTTTCATGAGATACCTTTTTCCCATATTTTCCTTTCATTTTCATATATAAGAGAAAATATATGATACCCTTCTCTCTGAGTCTATCTTATTTCACTCAAAATTATGGACTCCAGTTCCATCTATTTTTCCTGCAAACTATGTAACTTAACTCTTCTTTATGGCTGAATAAATTCCATTCTGTATATATGCCACATTTTCTTTATGTGTTCATCTGTTGACAAGCACCTAGGCTGATTCCATAACTTGGCTACTGTGAATTGTGCTGCAATAAGCATGGGTGTGTGTATATCTCTGATGTATGCTGATTTTAATTCTTTTGGACAAATACCAAGGAGTGGTATAGCTGGATCAAATGGTAGTTCTATTTTTAGCTTTTTGAGGACCTCTATACTGATTTTCATAGTGGCTGCAATGATTTACATTCCCCAAAATAGTGTATAAGAGTTTTTTTTTATTCCCTACATCCTCACCAGCATTTATTGTTATTTGGATTCCTGATGATTGTCATTTTAATTAGAGTGAGATGAAATCTCAGTGTAGTTTTGATTACATTTCTCTGATGGCTAAAGATGTTAACAATTTCTTATATTCTTGCTGGCTTTTTGTGCTTCTTTTGAGAAGTGTTTATTCAGTTTATCAGTCCATTTATTGATTGGATTATTTGCATTCTTTTTTTTTTTTGCAGTACCGGGGATTGAACGCAGGGGCGTTCTACCTCCGTGCTACACCCCCGGCCCTATTGTTTATACTTTATTTTGAAACTGGGTCTCACGAAGTTGCGGAGGGCCTCACTAGGTAGGTAGGTAGAGAGAGAGAGAAAGAGAGAGAGAGAGAGGGAGAGAGGGAGAGAGAGAGAGAGAGAGAGAAAGAGAGAGAGAGAGAGCTGAGGCTGGCCGCAAACCCGGATCCTCCGGTCTCCACCTCCCAAAGTACTGGGATTACAAGCGTGTGCCACCACGCCCGGCTATTTGCATTCTTAATGCTGAGGTTTTTGAGTTCTTTATATATTCTGGGTATTAACCCTATGTCAGAATAATAGCTGGCAAACATTTTCTCTCTTTCTATTTTTTTAATCTCTGTTACTTGTTTCCTTTATTGTGCAAAAGCTTTTTAAGTTGATGCCATCTCTTTTATTGACAATTATCTCTTATTTCCTGAACTATAGAGGTCCAAATCCAGAAGTTGTTGACTGTGCCTATATGTTGAAGTGTTTCCCCTACTTTTTTTTCTAGCAGTTGCAGTTTCTGATCTTAGACTTAAACCACCAATCCACTTTGAGTTGACTTTTGTACAGGGTGAAAGATAGGGATCTAGTTTCATTCTTCTACTTATATATATATCTAGTTTTCTCAGCATGATTTATTAAAGAAACTGTCTTTCCCCCAATGTATGTTTTATCTACCTTTGTCATAAACTGGATGATCGTAGCTGTATGGGTTTGTTTCTGTGCCTTCTATTCTGTTCAAAAGATTATTCTTAAAATTAATTGAGAGGTTTTATTTCTATGCAAAGGGGGTAAAACCCCACCAAATTTTTTTTATTTATAAAACTTTGTGGACAGAAAAGAATATTCTATTTCCATGTTTTATTATATGAATATCAGAACTTTATAGATTGTACATATATATAAAATTTAGTAATAATCTTGAGTGGAAACAATCTCAAATATCCATTTACAAAATGCTCTCTAAACACAACAGCATGCCTGGAGTACTTTGGGAGCTGCTTAGTGTATTAATAGATGAATTAATGAATGACTACATATAAAATGGACTTTATAATCAAAATAATCTCTCATAATTTTATGAAAAAGCAGTCGGGTCCTCATGGTTAGCATAAGCACTCCGTATGTCCCATTTCAACTGGACACATGGTCCACAGAGGCTTTCTTATGATGAAGCTGCCAGAAAGCAATGAGAAAACAGATAACTTAGAAGTCTCCCAGAAGCAGCACTCTAAGTGTGGGTGTGTTCCCCCTGTGCTCTGTGGAAACAAGGACAAAGAGTGGTATGCAGCCATCTGCCTTCTGGTGTGTCTTGAACTCTTTTGCTCATCAATTAAAAAGAAAAAGGGAAAACTATATGAGGAGGAAAAATCAAATTTAGCCACATGGAAAACTCTGCTCTTGATGGTACACAACATACACAGAGGGATGAAAAATGCAGAGAAACATACGGAGGAAGAAGTGCTAACCCCTTGAGATGGTAGTTACACCTAGGTTTCCATCTTACAATCCACATGCAATATTGGTGGTGAAGGTAGACATGAAAGAACAGTATGTTTGCAAACATTAAATATGTTGAAGTATTTAAAGATCAATGGATTTTTTTTTGTTAGAATTTAAAGGACTTGGTACTGGGGATTGAACCCAGGGGCATTCTGCTCTGAGCTATACTCAACCCTTATTGTTTATTTTGAAACCAGGTCTTGCTAGGTTGTTGAGAGTCTCACTAAGTTGGAATTATAGGCCTGTGCCACCACACGCAGCAAAAAAATATTCTTTACCATCTCTCAAAACAGATAACAAAACATAATGTCTGAAGTTCTTTCTTGATAGCCTCGATTTAGAAATTTTTGCCATTTTGAAGAGATAGAATAAGATGTACAAAACCAGGGGTGGAATCCATGTTTCGCATGTGGAGAAATCCAATGGATTCAGGGGCTCTAGAGTTTTTCAATAGAATTCATATAACTAATATCTTTCCCAGCAAAGTGTGCATCAGTAATCATATCTCCAGCCCCCATAGCCATGATAGCCACAGCTATAGCCATAGCCAAGCCACCACACCCATAGCCCCTACAGCAGTTGCTGTAGTAGAGCATGGTTCAGGTGTGGAAGACAAAGGAAGTTTCCTGAATTAAAACATTACCATCATGGCAATATCCTTTAAAATTCTTCAGTAGTAGGCATGGCAAAGCACATGCAATATATTACCTTCACTAGAAAGTATTTTGCATAAAACACAGATAACACCAACAGGAAAACTGTCCTAAGTCTCTTATTTTATTAGGCACTGGGAAGCCTTTAGAGCCAAGATTCCTCTACGGTTAGGTTAAGATTTTCACAATCTGTCATACTTTGACAGTTTTTTTTGGCCTGTTTCAAAGTCATTCTTCACAGAGGTCACAGATTTAAATCCCATGATGATGCTTTATGAAGTCACAGACTCTGCAGAGAGCAACTCAGATTGTTTTGGGCTTAGTAAGACCCGCAAATTCCTTTGCCAGCTACAGTTGATGAAGCCACTCTGTATGGCTTTGGGGTTTACCTAAAGCATGAGATCTAATATTGCTCAATATCTTTTTATAAATACATTGTATTTCAAACATATAGTTCAAATACCATCTTTATAAGGTACAACATTACAAATGTACAAGTATACTTTATTTTCTTAGAGCATTATACTATACTAAATTCTATCTTGATTCATCATTTCTATTAAATGCCAAACATTTATTCTTATCCTTTCCAGGTAAACTTAATAAAATTAAGACTTTATAGGGGTCAGGATTAGAACACAAGTGCATTAAAGATTTCACCATTCTGCTGATCCTCTCGAGGTGAACTTTAATGTGCAGTGGTATGCTGTTGACTGGGAGGGAGAGCTTTCATCTGTCCTGCGCTGACCTCTGTGGATGACAATGCATATTGCCATGTTCCACTGTCATAACCAAATAACTGGTGAATCCATTACCTAGCATGCAGTACTATAACCTGTGCCTCTAGAACCTGAAAAAATACTTGCTTTTGCTAGGGAAGTCAGGTCCACCAGGGTGGACACTGATACTATCATGTCTAGCTGCTTGTGCTATGTGCTTTTCTCTATTCTTAGATGCATAGCTGTAATGCAGAACTCCCTGCTCATCAGCTACCTTGACACAAATACACTAAATAAAGACTTGACCATGTCTGTGTTCTCTTGTTTGGTGCATTAACTCTCCATGAAAGGTTATATCCAGGAAAACAATTATAGGATGAAATAATAACAGCAAATGTTATCCTGGTACCTACTTCTAAGTGCTTAATATGGACTGGCAAAGAGGATTCTCAAAATTTCCTTCTGAGGTGGGTATTCTTATTACCATCCCATTTGCTGATGAGACAAATGCACTGCACAATTATACTGAATACACAGATATATGTGGTACAAGTAAGATTTAAACCAAGAAAGGTTATTCCAAAATATAGCTCTATCTATTATACTCTTGCATAAAATCATCTTGCTACAAACATAAGTGTAGAGTGTTTTCATCATTGAATTTAGAAATGCAAAACATTTGTGAAGCTATTGATACAATTTCAATATTATGAACAGGGAGGAGGAGTGAGCAGGATGAGATCTGGTGAGGAATGCAACAGCGGTGCTATGTGCATATATGTTTCTATTACACTAAACTTTAATATGATGTATGGCTCCATACACCAACAAAAGTATAAAACACTTAAAATATATTAAAACAAAAAAGATTGGCCAACAATAATATTTTTCTCAAACTCTGATATCTTATTACGGACTCATTTGTTGAAGGAAATCTACTAGGTTTCATAAAAAGGTATCAGTGCCAGTATTATTGTTTAAATAAATAAATACCTGTACTCACCTTTGAGTGAGAACAAAAATACAACAAATGTCTTGAAATTTAAAGAAAGCAGTTTCATGAAAAAGCAATTTTATAAATAAAATGAAATCTCCACATTTCCATTTTCTGTTTATGGCTTCAGGATATAAATTTGAAATGAAACGGAGAAATATTTGGTCTTTTAAAAATAGTTGTAAAATGAAATATTGTTGTAAATCAAAAAGAATAGTTCATTTTTTTTGTCCTGGCCTGGTGTTCTAGAATTTCAAACTATTTGAGACTGAATGATACATTCTGGATTTTAGTAATAAAATATTTCTCATGTGAAAATAAAGAGCATCCCTAAAGGAGAAAAATGGGTCTTGATCACCAAGGAAAATAGGGAGAAGCTCAAGCTGAAAGATGATTACCATGACTTGCTGTATGTCAGCAAAAAAAACCATAAAATTATTAGCTGTGTGGATTATTATCAGGTCAGAGTTTGCCTATTAAAAATGCTATTTCTTGCCA
The DNA here is from genome assembly GCA_004027185.1 of Glis glis. Classification (NCBI taxonomy): domain Eukaryota; kingdom Metazoa; phylum Chordata; class Mammalia; order Rodentia; family Gliridae; genus Glis; species Glis glis. The sequence continues at coordinate 13,169 of PVJS01052017.1, forward strand.
TAAAGGTTGGTTACCAAAGAGTAATTTAAATATCTGGTGTGGGTAGGGTTTTGAAGATGAGACACTGATTCTCATTAATGGCCCACAAGTAATTCAGATGTGGCTAGCCAACAGGAAATTTCCTCAATGCCTCCAAGGTCAGACTGTAAAACAGAGTCAACAAATTACTCAGATTGGTGCTGCAGTTTGGCCAATGGTGTCACTTCTGTGGTGGGTCCCACCCATACTGATGAGGTATAAAAGGCCCTCTGCAGGGAGAATCATCCAAACTCAAGTCACCTCCACTCCTTCTCTTCCCAAAGACAACTCAACAACCAACACCATGTGTGGCAGCTACTACGGAAACTACGGAAACTTCTATGGCGGCAGCGGCTGTGGCTACGGACGCCTGGGCTATGGTGCCAATGGCTATGGATGCTGTGGCCTCAGAGGCCTGGGCTATGGCGGCTGTGGCTATGGAGGCCTGGGCTATGGCTATGGAGGCCTGGGCTATGGCGGCTGTGGCTATGGAGGCCTGGGCTATGGCTATGGCTCCGGCTATGGCTGTGGATTCCGTGGACTGGGCTGTGGCTATGGCTGGGGCTCCGGCTGTGGCTATGGC